>BGPR01000910.1:150024-177928 GCA_013235015.1 Araneus ventricosus
GGCCGCTAGCTTAAAATAATTGGCAAAACCAGTGGACCAGTCCCCTAGTGCCAATCACTGGACCGATGTCGATATTTTTTTATTTCATACGGATACTTATGACGTTTAGATATGTCACCAATAGTCTCCTGCCACCTACCGCCTTCCATTTTCGAAATATATTTCAAAATAAAACTTTGGCAGAGTCCCTCAGCCTCTACAACCGGAAATTCGCTACTTTATGTCGCCAAGTTGCATCTACTGGCTACTAATATTACGGGCGAACAGTCGGTCGCCAAATGCGATTAGTCTATATTTTAAAAATAAATTGAAAATCCAAAGGACCAATTCCCAGCCCAAACCAATGGACCGATTTTGACAATATTTATTTCATATAGAAGCTTATGATCCCTAAGAAATGTCATCAAAGAGAAAAAGTTTTGCAGAAAATTGCAAAGTTGCCGGCCGCTTTATCAATAGGGGTTATGATGAATTTTTCTTGCAGAGCTTTGATAGCATCCTTGATATTTCGGTATTCATATTTTTCGTAATTAGGATTGTCTTTTTTGTAATTGTTTTTTATGAACTGTTTAAAGTTGAAGTATATTGACCATTCCCATTCGGTGAAGAATTGCACTAGTTTCAATATGTTTTTTCATATCCTTTCGAATTTGATATGAATGTTTGTAATTTTATTTTATTTTTTTTTCTATTATGTTTTGCATATATATATATATAGGCATATTGCGGTCACACCGCAACGCCTTAAAACTGGGCTTGCCAGACCTATGCTTCAGTTCGCAGGCAGCGATAGTTCCGAGGAATCCGAGATATCCAAAGCGGAAAGCATGAGTAGAAGAAACCATTTGCACGATGAGATGCGTTGGAGGTCTGTCGGTATGTTGCAAGCTGGCGCAAAACAATCTGCTGTTGCCAGAAAGTTGAATGTGAATTGTAGTGTCATCCATAGGCTGCGGAACCATTACCAAAGGGATGAAAATGCCACTAGAAGACGTAGATGTGGACGCCGGAGAATCGCCACAACGACAGACGATCGCAACCTGTTGCCATGTGCCAGACGCCGGAGGAAACTAACAGCGCGATAGCTGGCGTCGCACCTCTCTGCTGCTGCAGGAAGGCCCATATCCCGCCAAACCGGGTCGCTCAGACTGTTCGCGCGTCGACCTGTTGTTTGTGTGTCTTTGTCCCCAGCTCACGTCAGAGCGCGGTAGCATTGGGCCCATGAACATCGCAGTTCAACACTAGAGCAGTGGAACCACGTATACTCTTTACGGATGAGTCTCTATTTTACATCCCGAACTATTCCCGAAGGGCGATGATATGGCGAGAGCCAAGGACACGCTATCGGGCGCCAAACATCGTCAAAAGAGACCATTACAAAGGTGGCGGGTAACTTATCTGTGCAGGGATAGCAAAGAAATCCCGAACCGACCTCTACTTGTTCGCTGGGGGTTCCGTCACAACTGTCCGATATCGCGACGAAATCCTACACCCTCTTGCGCTGGCTTTTATCTCTGCGATGGGTACCGACGCGATATTTATGGACGATAACGCCCGCCCGTATACAGATAACTCAGATATCCGCAATGATAGTAGTATTCCAATGTAGACTTCCAGCACAAACAGCTATCTATACTTCCAGCCCAAACAGCCACCTATACGCTGATACCGGAGCAGCGCGACAACGCGATTTGTGAGCGAGAGTTCGGAGCCAGTCGAACTGTGTTTGCGATGCACAACCGCTTCGCGAATGTTGGGCTCCGAAACCCATTTTCACGCTTGGTTCACGTTCCGCCGGCAGCAGACGATATAAACCTTCAACACAAGGGGAGTGAAGTTTGAAAAGCGCAGAGTTGGAAGGAGGAAAAGTCGAAAAATTCTTCAATGCCTACACGTTTAGTTTTCGTCGCGCGAGGAAACTTGGTTAGGATGGAGAATCAAATCGCCTCAGCGCTGTTTTCTCCTCTTTCATCGGAAACCTGACTGACACGTTTCGTGTCGCCGCGCGAGAATGCGTTTCGGTCTCAGCGCTGTTTTCTTCTCTCTGTTCGGAAAACTAGCTTACACGTTTAGTTTTGCCATGCGTTTTGGGAAAGAAAGATTTTGAGGCGGAAAACGAAATCGCAATTATTAGTTCTTACCCTTGCACATTTAGTTTCTCCTCTCTGTTCTCGAACTGAAGTTTTAATTTTTAGACTTGCACACTTAGTTGTTCTAGTTTCTAAAATTGAATTGTTAATTCTTACACTTGCACATTTCGGTTTTCCAGTTTCTCTGTTCTCAAATGCAACTTTAGTTCTCAGATTTGCACACTAACATAGTTCCTGTACTTTCGAATTTCTTATACTTTTATCTTCTTATCTTGTTCTTATACTTGCAAACATTCAAGTGTGAGCCATCGGTTTTAAGAGATGACGTGAACATGTTAAAACAAAATCTAAGAAAAGAGTCAATGTCTATTGCTTAGAGAAAAAAGTGAGACACACACATTTTTAATCAAACAAATCTTGTATTTTTTCATAATCACAACTTATATATGGTTGCTTGTTATTTGTCGTGTCGATTATTTTAATTATTGTTTATTCTTCGGCAAATTAATTTCTTTTTTGGTGTTGTTAAGACACTTAAAAATTTCTTTGTTTTAATTCTTTGTTTAAACTTACACAAAACGTTTTCTTTCTTATGGACTTTTTTAACTCTGGACAGCTAGCCCTCCTGTAACTTTACACAACCCCCTTTATAGAATACGATCTTTTTATTTTCTCTTTTACTTTGTATACTTTCCCCTTTCTGGAGTAACGCGCGTGCAAGTTTTGAATTGCCCGTAATTACTTATTTCACGCTTTTGAACCCCGTTGTGTTTGAAATTGAAAATTGTTTCTTCAGTCTTCCGCTCCTTTCTAGAAAAGGATCCGAATCTCCCGTTTTGCTACTTAGGTCAATTCCACTTCCTGCCATTTATGACTCCTTGACAATAAGCGTGCAACGGACCACCCAAATTTTACTGTCCTGACGCGCCAAATTGTCTGTTTTACACAAAGACCCTCTTTTTCGCACCCTGTCCAGTTTGATTAATTATCCTTTCGGTGTTAGGGCAATACCGACCCTTTTTCTAAGAAACCTCGACTTCCAATCAGGATAGAGTCCTAGCCTCCCAATTGGCTAGCTACAGGTCTTTGGGTGGACACAAGGTGTTGCTGGACGGTTTGGCGAGTTTCTGAGGACAGTTTGGCGTCTTGGCACACTTAATTTAATTTTGTTTCTATGCCTGGCCAATGGAAAAGCTTGACTTTTGGCTCAGGAAACGAGCGATGAAAGAAAAGCTTGGCACGGCATCATATTTTTGTATAAGAGGGAGAGTGCTTGACGGAGGAGAGGAGATTTTTTGGAAGAAGATGAGGTCTTAAGATATTTCTTTTTGGAGCAGAAGAAAGTTGGGTTCTGGCAATGAACTCGGCGTAAGGTGTGAACGCTGATAATCGACGAGCGTGAGGACAGACATTAGCGGTATGGAAACAGAGGGAGCAAAGCAGAGTCTCTAATAACGCACTGTGGAGTTTCTCCTGAAAAGACTACTGTAGTACAAACTGTTTGCGCACATCGTAGCAACTGTTTAGAAGAAGGCGATCCCGTATGTCCGGCCATGGCTGGCCCTTTTCCTCGGTGTGCTGGACTGGCTACCTCTTCTAAGAAAATTGACCCGTTAGCCATTCTTACCTAAATTGGAGGGTCAAGTGCAAGTAACCTGGAGCCCTGCTACTGAAGTGCCTGCTGACTTCTCCATGCAAGCATGTTGAACCACCTGCAGAGGGGCGCGGACGGCCCCAAGGTCTAGTGCCATGAATTCCAGTTAAGAGGGAGTGAAATTTCTGCAACAAGCTGTCATGAAATTTATCAGAATTGATCCGAGACTCGCTTAGCTCCTTTTGTGCTTCTGTCCCGGACCCCCAGCCCGATCGTCTACAAATGATGACCTCAGATAAGTCTGTTTTTGTTTTGATATTGAGAAATTTACTTTAGAGGTTTTAAATTGGTAGGCTCAAAACCACAGAAATTTGACTTTCGGATTTGTAAATTTTTATGTGATGTGCAGACGGCTCATTTAAGTACGGAAGTGGGAAGAAGATTTAAATTTTTGTTGCTTGTATGCTATGTGTGTTATCTATGTCGCTAAATTACAGGAAGTTGCTTTTGTGAGTAACTACTTATATGTATGTACTGGTGTGAATTTGGTATGCATTTTAATTTGCGTGCTTAATTTAGTTGACTACCTTTTCAAGCATTTGCATACTAACTACATTTAAACTACCAGCGTTAACTTTGAATAGGGATTTTCAGGACTTTTATTATTTTTTTTGGATAGAAGATAATGTGTTGTTATGAACTCTAATTAACCTGTCTTTGACTTTTTGTCCAACTGACATGTGAGTGTTTTGAATCCAGAGCAACATTATTCGTGCACTGTTCTTGTTATGTTTATCCCCACAAAATGCCTTCATATTTTCTAAAATTTTTAAATAAGCTGAAATTAATCTTTAACACAGTTTCTGTCATTTGTTCATGTCTGTATTTTATTCTACACTGTATCCTAACATATTATCCAGGTCTGGTGCTACCTTTTAAATTATGTCTGTGAAATGTTACCTGGGGTTATTGCTCAAGCATTTTTGAACAGAACGCGGATTGCTTAATTTAATTGAATGTACTTTATATAAGATCTTTTATTTGGATCCTGATTGCATAAACTCTTATCTGAAATCTATAATTAAAAGTAATTAAGCTAATTAAAGTTAAATTCATACGACATAAAGACTTATGTCGCCAGGCATAAAGTAAGGATGGATAACGGGTCAATTTTCCTAGAAGAGGTAGCCAGTCCAGCACACTGAGGAAAAGGGCCAGCCATGGCCGGACATACGGGATCGTTTTCTTCTAAACAGCTGCTCCGATGTCCGCAAACACTTTGTACTACAGTTGTCTTTTCAGGAGAAACTCCACAGTGCGTTATTAGAGACTCTGCTTTGCTCCCTCTATTTCCATACCGCTAATGTCTGTCCTCACGCTCGTCGATTATCAGCGTTCACACCTTACGCCGAGTTCATTGCCAGAACCCAACTTTCTTCGGCTCCAAAAAGAAATATCTTAAGACCTCATCTTCTTCCAAAAAATCTCCTCTCCTCCGTCAAGCACTCTCCCTCTTATGCAAAAATAAGATGCCGTGCCAAGCGTTTTTTCATCGCTCGTTTCCTGACCAAAAGTCAAACTTTTCCATTGGCCAGGCATAGAAACAAAATTAAATTAAGTGTGCCAAGACGCCAAACTGTCCTCAGAAACTCGCCAAACCGTCTAGCAACCCCTTGTGTCCACCCAAAGACCTGTAGCTAGCCAATTGGGAGGCTAGGACTCTATCCTGATTGGAAGTCGAGGTTTTTCAGAAAAAGGGTCGGTATTGCCCTAACACCCAAAGGATAACTAATCAAACTGGACAGGGTTCGAAAAAGAGGGCCTTTGTGTAAAACAGAAAATTTGTCGCGTCAGGACAGTAAAATTTGGGTGGTCTGTTGCACGCTTATTGTCAAGGAGTCATAAATGGCAGGAAGTGGAATTGACCTAAGTAGTAAAACGAGAGATTCGGATCCTTTTCTACAAAGGAGCGGAAGACTCAAGAAACAATTTTCAATTTCAAACACAACGGGGTTCAAAAGCGTGAAATAAGCAATTACGGGCAATTCAAAACTTGCACGTGCGTTACTCCAGAAAGGGGAAAGTATACAAAGTAAAAGTGGAAATAGAAAGGTCGTATTCTATAAAGGGGGTTGTTAAAGTTACAGGAGGGCTAGCTGTCCAGAGTTCAAAAAGTACATGAGAAAGAAAACGTTTTGTGTAAGTTTAAACAAAGAATTAAAACAAGGAAATTTTTAAGTGTCTTAACAAAAAAATAAAGGAATTAATTTGCCGAAAAAATAAACAATAATTAAAATAATCGACACCGCATATTTCACGGTTAGATACATTTTCACAAGCAATGCAAAGTAATACATAATAAAGAGTAGCTTTGGTTCTTCACACTAAGGATACATTTTCACAAGCAATGCAAATAAAAGACAATTTCATCGTCACATAGCAGTCTGAAGTAACCAAATTTCGCTTCGAAATTCGGACATTCCGGGATATCATTCCAAGACACGCCTTTCGTCGCTAGGATACTGTCCACAATTGTTTGAAACAGAATTTTGTGCGAAGAACAGACGTTGTATTTTTCTGCAGAATTATATTTCGTGAGTTATCAGAAACCAAATTGTTTCTCCTCTGTTTGTGCGTCAAGTAGGAACCGAAGTATGTCTGTGTTTGGCAATATTGTAAAGTACATAATGTTCGAAGGGTCCACAGCATTTTTATGCAGTCGAGCATTTTCGATGCATTCCAGAGTATTATCATAAAGGATGTTGTGAACCTGCAAATAATCACATCCCGAGCAAGGATCCGCAACGATGTATCCAAATTTCTCCATGGCTGGTGCTCATCTGAACTCACAACTGATGTTGGATTGATATATCTCTGACTTTTATTTTTTGACATCATATTTTGAAGAGATTTACATTGCTGATTGGAGGTGAGAAGAGTTGAATGATTTGTCAATTTAAATTGTGTTTGCGCAAAACGTGCTACGATTCGTTCGTTTTCGCAAACATTTATTTCTCGCAATCTGTCGATCGATAATCCTCGAGTCAAATGCCATAGGAAATAGAGACAAAAGAGCCCACAAGATGTCGTTTTGGGATGTTGCAAGATTTTCGAATTCCATTCCATTTGTGTCGAATTGTTTTCAATGAATTTTTTATGTTCCCCACCGGATACGTCCCGTAAGAACAGAAGAAAGTGCATTTAAGTTTGTTATTAAAATAAACAGCTTGCCAGTGCGTTCCTTTTTCCAAAGACGAATCAGTGTTGACTATAAATGATCGATAATAACCTCGATTTTTGGGAAGCAGATCGCTCGCAAACACGCCTCCAAATCTTCTAGTTATTATACGATCGCTGTGCGCCAATCGTTACAGTGTTTCAGTGTCCATGATGTTTTAATAGTCAATGAATATATTTCTGCTTTTGTCGATCTCGATAAGCTATTAGATTTCCATATAAACTAATAATGTGACTGTCTCTGGAAGATCCTCTAAAATTTTAAATGAATCGATATGTCTCCAATTTGAGCTACATTCATAAAAGGATCTCTGGCAGAATAATCTTGCGTGAGGTCGAAGACATACAAACATGTGTTGTCTTTATATTCGCCAAGCGTAACGTTCGTGTTCTGTTGGGCAAGATCCGTGAATAGACTCAAATAGTTTCTTGCGAACAGATCATTCTTATAAGAAGGTGTGTAGGCCGACATCGGGATCTGAACTCCATTCTCCGATAAAGAAGTATAACTCAGATTATAATTCTTGAAATTAAAAGGATTCTGTTTAAAATCGCCATTAAACGCCGAATTAGAAACCAACCCCAGAATCTTCGTGAAGGAAGAATACCGTTCATAGCGTTTGGAATTATAACACTTTTGAGCCCAGAACTGAGAGTGAAATTTTTCGTTTCGATTCTAGTGAAAGGCATTTTAACCAATGCTTGCTCAAAAGCCTTTTCATGTACGACCACAATGGAACTCGATACATCGCATTTTCGGATAAAGAGACTTATATTTTCGATTTGAAGACGAAACGCACCGCTTGTAGCTAAGAGAGTAAAATTGTCTTTTGCTTTCTACAAACGCACTCGAATCGTTGTCCCGCTAATTAGGAGTCGAGATTGTTTTCCTAAATCTATGTGAAGAATTCCGCACATATCGAATATCTTGCCTCCTTTAACCCGTTTATAGCGTTGTTTTAAACCCACATTTTTGACAGCGGTTGTTACATCGGTATCGTCAAATTCACCTGCGGTATCTTTATAGAACATGCCAGCACGCAAAAAATTCTTTTGCGAGGATTCTGAATGAAACAAAGTGCTCTGAATATATGTTTTATAAGCATAATTTCTCTCTGAAGAAATTTGTCGATCATTGAGTGAGTTGTGACATTCCGAAAACATTATATTCAAAAGATAGTTTATAGATCCACACTTGTCGTTGACTGTGAAAGCTGTTCCATCCGCTTTCAGAATTTTTGCTTGAATGTTTAGAAGGATGTGCGAGAGATCGAAATAGGTATCTCACAATCCTGTGATTTGAAACTCGATAGTGTTTCTATCAGAAATGGAAGTGACTGGATGAATCTCCACAAAACTAGAATTTTCAATTGCTAATTGAATTTTCTCGGGACCGAATAACTCGAGCTCGCTCTTTGTGCAGTAACATCGCTCCATATTTTCTCTGGTGTTAGAGATCGGAAAAGACGTCTGTCGGACTCAGTTTCTTTCGCTTCGTTTGATGCGATCGCATTGATTTTTTCCTTTTAAACCTCCTCTGCCTCTTAATTTGCGAAGTATGTGTGCTGTTATTTCTCGTCCGGATTGGTGAATTTGATCTCTCGCCGCATGGCGAAATGATTTTCCTTGAGGAACATCCTCGACAATATTGCGACCAGATGTCAATAAACATTTGCCTAAATATTTTCCTGCTTGCATCATCAAGGGTAGGGCGTATCGACGCAATCTACTGAAAAACCCATATCCTCGTTGAATGGGAAAATCGGAAGCAAAGTATGGATTAGCATTCCCAATTTGATTCTGATAATGTGCAATGCAATGCTCAGGTTGCAATCTATGACCGCGCCTAGTCAAGATTGTTCTTGGCTCTGAAAACCAGACAGAATGTGGCAACATTTATATAATTTTTTTCCTAAAGTATATAACCAAATTCCTTTTTCCCCGATATGAATTTGATGGGAGTACCGCTTCTTGTTCGCATTTTAATTCCGATAACATCAAAGAACTGTTTTTTAACTCTAAAGTACAACGGAACCGAAAGGTTTTTAACTATTTGTTCGCTATGTTCATTGGCAACTGGAATGATTTTCAGAATAGATGCCAAGGAATCACCCACGAGAGAGGGGGAGACAATAACGCAAGACACATAGACTTCTGCGATGCCTGCTCGCAACTCTAAAACATATTCTGATTTATAATCACCATGATCAAAAGTTTGTTGAGAGAATCCCAACAGATCTTTGAGTTTCTCCCAAACGTGACAACAGTGTGTCGAGGAACATGCAGTCCCACTCGCGAATCTGCGCTCAGTCTTAAAGAGATAAACTTGAATTCTTTAAATAAGTCTTTTGCATTCTGATACATTCAACTCGGAATGAGAAATGTTGCGGTTTTGGTTTCTTTGTGAGTCGTGGGGAAAGTTTTATAGGCGATCACACGAAATGATTCGCCCTTGATCGATTCAACTGGTCGAGTATGGGGAAATGGCATTTTCGATTGTTCTCTGAAAATGACATATGCATCGTCGATTGTATTCAGAGCAATCATTAGTCTGGGGCAAGAGTTCTTCTTGATTTCAATGTTAATATTGAATTTCAATGTCACTATGATTTGCCCATTGCTTTCCGAAAATTTAACTTCATTCGAAAGTCAGGATTCTCTTATTTAAAATTCACTTTGCTTTAATAAATCTCCTTCTTCTAATTTTATGTCGTAAGTATCATCCAAAATAGGTTCTCTTGCAACCAGCAGAATTTCTTGATTTTTGAAAATCTCTCTGTTAGGAGGCTGATATCTTCTAATTACCGTAAACCCCCAGGTTTATGCGAAATTGAAAAGTTTTTATTGGGATCTAAGCTCAAAATTCTTAATAGTTGGTTTCCGTTTTCTGCTGTGATAATCCAATCAAATCCCCGTTTCAGTTCCATTTTTTTGCTGTCTCTTATTTTTGATGTGAGTTAACACCAATGGAAAATCTGTAAAAATATTTTTCATATTCGCATTGAATCCTGCAGCAAATTCTTCATGATCTTTATTGTAGAGGGGAATGTTGATTGTTGAAAGATGTGTTTACTCTGGAACATCAATTTCTCTTATAACAGAATAGAAATCGTTATAATGGGGTTGGATTGTAAAGTACTTTCCTGGGATAGTCACTTCGGATAAGTAACATTTACACTCGCCATTTAAAGTAATTGGTCTGGTTAATTTCGTTCGAAAATGATTTGGAGAGTTATCCGGAAAATATTGCATACTCGAGTTGCATGGCAAATGAATATGAAAATCTGTCATGTTTTCAGCCATTCCGGTTTAATCCAAGAGTTAAAGAAATCTTCAAAACCTACCCATTTCACCAACAATTGACGTGAAGTACCTCGGCCTTTTGCGAGAATAATTTTCTCAATTGCCCACAAATTGTTGTCAGACTTATCAATATTTTGTAACTCTTCTGCATAAAATCGACCAGCAATTTCTTTGCCAGACAGATCTTGTAACCCATATGTCGGAGGATTTGTTGGATATCGTTTGTAGACTACAAATGTTTCTTCCATCCAACCAGGCAGATAACTTTTCCTGAAAACTTTACGAGCTTATGAAATCCTCACCACATCGTTAACTTCAAATCGAAATCTGATTGGAGCGTTTATGTTGTACAAAGATTTATATAAGAGAGGCTCATCAGCTTCCGTGACGTTCGCAGGCGCAAATCCATGGCTTCGATGCACGGAGCGGTTGTATGAATCAACGAGCGGTATTAAAATATCTAAATACTTATATGAATTGCGATGAGTGAAAACGCGATACATTTTATTTTGCAGCGTTTTGTGAGCTCTTTTCAAAATAGCACATTTCACTTCGCTTTTTGTTGAATAATGGTGAATGTTATGTTTCTTAAATAGGTCACGAACGGTTTTGTTGTAATACTCGCTGCCTTTATCTATTTGGATATTTTTAGGCCGAACCTCTTTAAAAACTTTGCGGAAAACTTTAGCGATCGTGCTTCCCTTTTTGTCTTTGATCGAAAACGCTCTTAAATATCTAGACAGAACGTCTATAATAGTTAGAATGTATCGATAGCCCATGTTAAAGAGCGACAATTTCTGTAAATCCACTGAGTTACTTTTCCACAACTCGTTCAGCCCATATGCAATCGTTTTACGTCTTTGGAATTTATAACGCACAGGCAAATGAAGCGAATACGGATCCTCTCCCGAGAGAAATTTCCGAACGCGATCTTTCTTTAAACCACTTGCTTCTGAGAGTCTCTTGACACCGCCAAACGAACAAGGCTCTTTGGGATCGCAGTAGAGTTTCTTCAATTTTTCCACTCCTTCCAGCTGATGGGCAGAGTTTTCGATAAGGTTTTGACCTCCTCCCAATTTGTCCATTGTTTGACTCGGATGGCAGGCGAACTCTCGGAATCGGAGAGTGTTTTCTTTATCGCCTCTTTTTCGGGTTCTGGTGAAGTCTCAGGATTTGAGAATGTTTGCAATCTTTCTGCGATCGTCAATGTCTTAGGTTTAGATTCATTCAGAGTGCTCGGTGAGCTTTGATCCCTCCGTTTCGGATCAGCTTGTGAGAGAAGTATCAACTCCTTCACATTTTTATTGGTAATTTACCCTATAGGTATGTTCGCATCCAATATTCCTTGCAGAAAAGTATGAAACCCCAGAGGTGATTGGCTGTCAGCTCTTTCATTTCTCATCAAATAACTAAATAAATCAATTACATTGCTTCTATATTCTGTTTTCCCATCTTTTTGCAATTCGTTCATATCATTGAACGTGTAATTGACATCTCTAAGTTTTCCCAAAATGGATATGATATATTTCTTTCTCGTTTTCGGAATGGTATATGCAATATATTTTGCAATCATGTTTTTTCTGGAAAACAACGCTGTGGGTTTTCTTCTTGCTCCACCTCTGCTTCTTGCAAGAGTTTCTTAGGAATCTCAAAAGGTTTCGGCGGTGGAGACGGCTGCATCAAACGCTGATATTTCGGAATTCAATGAGATAATAGTCTGGCTTTCATACCGTCTGCGTTTCCTCATCATGTAATAGATTTGAAATATTATCCTCAACTCTTATTTCTGGTTTGTTTAGTTGATAATATTCTGACACAAGCTCTTTTGGGACTAACGCCATCTTTCGAGCCATTCTTTTAAATTCGCTTGCCTATAGCTTTCCCCACTAGACCTCCAACAAGACTCAAAACAGCGGGAAGAACGAGCGGTAAAAACCCACCTGTTTGATTTGTCAATAACTTGCGCTTTCGAGCAATGGGAATATTTCTGTCGGCTAACTGGCGAATGACTTTCTTATAGCGACACAACTGTCGAACCTTCGCTTTCGACACGTTCCCTGCTAATACATTTTGACATATTTCGCACAATGTTTTTATCTGTTCGTTCACTTTTTAATATTTCATTTTTTTGTTCGGGACTCGCAGAGGATAAAACATGCAACAAGTGCACATGTCGTTTGATTCGATTTTTTTTTTATTCTGAAACAAACATCCAATTAACTCTTCTTTGATCTGGAAACAGTGATTGTCGCAATCTCAATTCTTCATCTGTCGTTGGAAAGCAATCCACAAGTAGAAAATGATATTTTTCCGCTGTAGCCTTTTTATAGGCGTCCATGAAAAATTTAGAACGATTGGGAAACACCTGTTTGCCAAAACATACAATTTGCGAGTGATCTCTGTTATTTCGAAAGAGTATTATATGACGAGCATTCAGACTGATATCTCTTGCAACTCTAATGTGGTGACAAAGATTTTGTGTGATCAAAATTATGCTGAAATTCTTATGATGAGATCCAACAGTAAACATTTGCGATATTTCAACTGTCAAATTGTTCATAAGGTCATCCAAAATCAAAAGTTGAAAGTTTTCGTCTTCCGTTGGCAATCCTGCTAGGAATTTGATATTTCTCTCTTCGTGAAACCATGGTTGAAAAATTTTATAACACCACACGATTTTTTTGATCGGTATTTCATACATTTGTTCAGAAATTATTTTTCGAACTAAATGAGTTTTTCCGCTTTGACTCGGCCCATTAATTATCATTGAAGATGGGAATTTGAGTCGTAAAAACATGATTGGAAACAGTTCAACAGACTTCACACACTTTTCTGAATTCACTTTTGGTTAACTGAACACCGAGAATCTCTGGGCTAGGATTCAGGGTTTGGTTGGAGAAAAAATATCGTACATCGAATACCTTTTGTTTATTTTTAAAACAGATATGAAGAAATATTTTCCTCCCAATATATTTGGAAACAATGCACGAAGAGTTCGTGATATTGACTTTTTGAAGCAATTCACTCGTTGTTTGCGCTTCCATATAGATTATAAAAACTATAAATTCAATGAAAATAACACTCAGTAAAACAAAAATGTTAGACCAGGTTTGTTTTGTAACGTTCGTAATCTTTAGAGTGAGAAATATTTGCGCAGACTTTTATACACCTGCTCATCAACGAATTCCTTTTTGTTGGGATTTCTATCAATAATAAGTCTCTCAAACGATAGCAAATATCATATTTTAACAAGAATGATTCCGTCACGGAAGAAGATTTGATCGAATTCTAAAAATACTTGTTCATTAACGGGGTGCTCTGAAGCTATCTCGGAGAGGTAAAATAATTTCGCCACACAACTTTGATAAACCTCTTCCATTTTAATCGAAACACAATGAAAGCTCTGCTTATATACGCTCAATAAATAAAATAAATAAAACAGATTTATATTTGGGCGCCTCTTATGCATTTTGTTCTAAACTATAATCTCGAAAAAGAATCGCGGCTGAAACTTTCGACTAGGATCCAACCTGGAAACTAGAAAAAGATTCTAAGACCCAGAAGCTGGGGGAAATATTGTTGCTGAGCCATAGAATCTCTAACAACAGAAACGAAACAATCGTTTTTCATTTTTGCTTCAATGTCAATTTCAAACACGTGTTATAATCACATTTCAGCATTGCTTTCAATTCGACTCTGCAGACTCAAGAGATTTAATTAACCTCAAATCTTCACCATAACCTCCTAGGTCTCGGTGGAATATGCGTTTTTCATTTTCGCTTCATTGTAAATGTCAAACTTGTCTTATAATTATATTTTAGCATTGCTTGCAATTAGACTCTGCAGACGCATGACATTAAATTAACATCCATTTTAACCACAATGAAACGAAACAGATTTTTTTATATAGCTACTGCCAACCAATCCTCCTTTTTTTATTCTTAGGCTCGAACCGACAAAACAAAAATACAAAAAGTCTCGGCGACATAGATAGGAGTTTTAACATCTATGCCATCGAGTCTCTGCCATACGGAGTGAAACAAATGTTCCGAACTTCAAATTAAACTCATCGTTTCTAAATTATTCGTTTTGAACATTTTCATCAAAACAAATTCTCGTTGTTCTTTCATTATCTGAAAGTTTCCTCAAAGCAAATTTCCTCAATCAGGATTCATCTCTCGTACTCGCGTGTCTTCCGATAACAACTCATCCCTTCATTGACATTCAATAAGGAAAAGTCCTTGAACATAACAACGGAAAAGTCTAGACAAGCGTGGCGAAGCTAAACGTGCCAGTTCGTTTTCCTATCTGAGAGGAGAAAACCGATCTTTCTCCGAAAGCTTTCACCCGCAGCGAATTTAAGTCAGGTAGTAGACAGGTTTCTATCGTCTGCTGCCGGCGGAACGTGAACCAAGCGTGAAAATGTGCTTTCGGGGCCCAACATTCGAGAAGCGGTTGTGTATCGCAAACACAGTTCGGCTAGTTCCGAACTCTCGCTCACAAATCGCGTTGTCGCTCTGCTCCGGTATCAGCGTATAGGTGGCTGTTTGGGCAGGAAGGATACATAGGTGTTTGTACTGGAAGTCTACCTAGCTGTTTGTGCTGGAAGTCTACCTAGCTGTTTGTGCTGGAAGTCTACATAGCTGTTTGTGCTGGAAGTCTACATTGGAATACTACTCGGGATACCCAGATAACTCCGCGCGATTGGTTACCCTTCGCGAGCTCCAGCAAGCCTTACAAGAGGAATGGGCATTATTGCCACAACAAGCGGTCAACGACACTATTGCCAGCAGGCCTCGGCGTTGTCAAGCTTGCATTTCAACTAGAGTGTATCATACCGTTATTAGCGTTCTGATTCCGATTGCACATTCTGCCTACTAATTTGGGCTGTCGCGCCGCGACGGCCGTAATATATGTGTTTTTGTTTGTCTTTGCTTTACTGTTTGATATGTGGTCTAGTAATGCCACACCTACCTCGTGTACAACTTTCACGCATATCCATTAAATAGTTTTTGTTTTATTCCGAGTTTTGCCTCCTTTCCTTATTTTTGAGCAGGAGTATATTGAAAAAGACAACCTAGAATTGGAATTCCAACCATCAAACGCCAATCAGTCATGGGAACTGATATTTGTCGCATTTATCTAGATTTTTGACGACAACCCTCTGCGAAAGCCAATTGTCGAGAAAACGGAAAAAAGAGGAATAAATCCCCAAAATCTTTCAAGATTAGAAACGAGAAAGTTTCTAACCAAAGTTTCATACCAATTGAATAGTTATATTTAGTGTTAGGACTAGAGCATTATCCTAAAGACAGTTCAGCAATTAAAGTGAAAATATTATATCTAAATTAAGCGTTTAATACTATAATAAAACACAATAAAATATTAACTATAAATTAAATTTATCCTTTTATAATAATATATATATATTTGGAAATGTACATAAAGTCAATGAATGAATATATGATGCAATCTTATTCTTAATCTAGTTGCGCCATGTACCTATGAGGTGATTTACTAAAATCTTTGTTAGTTCTATTATATATGATTACATCAAAATAAATCTAAAAGACTATTAATTTAAGGGGAAACCTGAAATTGCGAAGTACTCACTTTTCACACCAAATAAAGAAAAAGAATTTTTTGGAGGTCTGCCAAGAAATTCTTGCTTGGAGAAGGCATCTCTTATTGATGCGGTGTCGTTCAAGACCACTACCAACGCAGATCCTAAGCGAAGGCTGAAAAAATAAGTTTTATATTGAAATATGAAATATTACAATTCTTCAAAAAGTAAATCATTCCTTAAATGTTTAAATACAACGGATTCGCATTTTTACGAATATCTAATTTGTAAATTTAGGCATGGAATTTATAAAATTTAATGGTACATAGTAGATATTTTTAGAACAGACATCACTTGAAATATAAAAGACTGAGTTTTTAAATCATGGCCTTGATGAAGCCATTTGCAATTATATATCAATTTTATTTTGTATCAAAATTTTGTGAGAATGCAGGAAGTCAAATGAACAGAATTAAACTTTAAACTGATAAAATATGAAGAAAAATGTAACACAATTATGTTTTTCAATTAGAATATGGCCTAGAAATGTATTTTTTTCAACCACTATTAATTTTCACATCAATTTACAAATGATAAATTATTTTCTGAGAATCGTTTGACCATGTTCTATTCGCGTATAATGTGTGAACACGTCAAAATAAAGAAAAACGAAGATGTTCAGAAGATGAAATGAAGTAAGAACTAAAAAAGAAACAAAAAGAACCTAATTTAAATTCTAATACATAATTTCAAGCGAAGGAAACAGGAAGCAAAAAGGTTATTATTGTAAAAGTATTGCTTTAAATCCTCACGAACAGCATTTACATGACGCACAGTAGATTCAAATTGTAAGCACTTTACGCTTGGCATACGGACACGAACTGATTCCATTGGAAAACGAATCTTTTAATTCGTCTCTTTTTAATCTGACTAAGAGAACTTTTGTTGAGAACAGCAGGTTCAATTTAATTTAGTTATATTTATTTCACGTCTTAAAGCAACACGAGAGTTATTTGCGGACGGATCTCGTAATTTTGAACCGCGGTAAGATGACGAGGACGACACCTGAGCTGGCATCCCCTCTCCAAGCTGCCGCACCACACCAGACCTCTTTTCGTCTCCCGGCCTTACACCGTTCTTGGGTAGGCCGGGCCAGTGTGGTTAATTTTGCACCACACCAGGTGGATGGCGTTTGACCCCCTAAGTATGTCTTAATTTGCAACAACTTTTTAAGAACGTAATTGCATTATCTGATAAATGAATACACAGTGAGTTGAATCTGCAGCATTCTCAAATATTCCTGCGCGTAACTATGGACGTTTGACGATACCTCTGCGCTAATAGGGTGCAGACCAGGCCAGCAGGAGCACAAAATTTACTAGATAGACTGACATAAGCGGAAAAGATAGTCAATACCATTGCTGATCTTTAAGCCGATATTTTAGCTAACATCTGTATTAGTGGTGGCTCGCGCAGTGATACATAGGGTGCTCCAGAATTATTAAACACATTGTAAAATGATATGAAATAAAAACTAGAACATATAGAAACAAAATATCTTTATTAACTTATGATAGATCTACAAAAGTAAAAAAAATATCGATGTGAAATTCCTTGGTTGCGTGTTGTGTGTCCAAGCGATACTCAATTCCACGCCTTTGTTTGCAAGGATCTGAGCAGCTGTCGAATGAATAGCAGCTGTGATACGGGGCTTCAGTTCTTGCATATTAGCGTAAGGCATATGATACGCACAATTTCTCACAAGGTTCCACATGAAAAAATCAAAGGGACCAAATTCTGGCATTCGGATGGCCCGATTGAATTTTTGAACGGATTGAATTTTTCTCATAGAATACATATCAGGCCACAAAAGGCTCCATCATGTCGGATTCTGGTAATAAACAATGCTGTGAAACAAAACTTTAGGAGCCGTGTTAGTAATACGAAACATCGGGACAATGTTTTTTTTCCTGCAAATTTTTGTAATGTGTCCTATAATTCTCGAACACTATATTTGTGCCACTTTTACATGGTGAAATAATTATATTTCATAGTACGCCTCAGAATATATTTTATTCGTCTTTATGTTTAAAAGCAAAGATCAGAATTTTGTAAAGTAACAAAAATTATCAAGCTGAAAAAACGATAACTTTTTATGCTAGATCTATCTAAAGATATGCTTTAATTTTTTAAAACGGTAACAATCATTGCGTTCCTTGCAGCTATGATCCTCAAAGCTATGGAGCTCATAGCTCCATAAACTATGAGTCACGACCCCAAATAGGATATTAACAGAATCATATTGGGATAGCTGATATTTTGAAAGTACCTTCTATCAGATAACTCGACATTTTTGAGCAAACACATAGTGATTTCTTTTAGATAGTTTAAAAAATATATTCCGTATTATAGGATTATGAATAGTTGCTTGAATAAAAAGTGACTAAAATTTGTTAAGTATTCTAAATTTAGAGAGCATTTAAAATATAACTAAAATTAGAATAGCTATGTATTGAAACTCGTTCATAAAATTAGTAATTTTAAGTAACAATAAAAATTATTCTCTAAAGATTGTGCAATATTTACAAGTAAATAAATAAACTGCCATACACAAGGAATCAAATGGCCAAAATTACTTTACTGATTTAAAAAATCTTGAATCAAATAGATATTAACTCTTTTTCTTAAAAATATATTTCCCAAGAAAATTTTTAAGACTTAAAATCTTTGAAGAATTAATGGATAAGAATTTTTCGGGATGGCTGAACTGCATTTAACATTTTTAAATCATTTAAAAGAAGGCAAACTAATATTATGCTACTTGAAAAGCACACATTTAATAAGGAAAGACGTTAGTTTTACTTCATTTCATAATAAAGATAAATTCGAAAATATATTGTGCTTTTGAGATCTGAATCCATACAAATATGATTTCTTTTGCAAAACATAGCAAAATTATGAAAGCAATAGATTAATATTAGTTTATTCACAGTGCCATTTTCAAAATAAATTCAGAAATAATAATTTTTTTCTAAATAAAATATGTTAAAAAACTTCTTGCTGAATCTTATGAAATATTGGTCATATATTATTGGCAATAAATCCTGCGGTCGACTTCGTCTATTCGGAAAATTATTTTTAAATACTCTTAATTCTAAGATATACACTGATACTGGAATATATCTGTTGCGCAAACTGGAAGAAAAATTGAATGGTAAAATTTACTCAGTTAAGACATCTCTATCATTACTTATATAATGCACGATTTTTGCTTTTACTTTTCACACGAACTTTGGGAAGCAAAATTACTAATATAATAGCTCAGATCTGTCTCTCGGTAACGCTCTGACATCACCAACAATAAAACTCGAGCCATAGAACTGCGAGACGTTAAACAGCATTATTTCATTGTTAGAGAACCTAAATTTCAGTAATTTTAAAATTAAAAGAGTAATTGTCGTTCTAATTTCAAATTTAATAGCTCTAAAATAGTGAAATAAAATTTGCTATCGATTGATATAAAATTTATCTCGCTATGATCAATAGTTCCCGAGAAATTTTAAATTATATTAATTATATATTTCAAATTAATTTCCGTTTTTCAATAGAAAGTAGTAAATTACGTTAGTGGTATAGTTTACGTGATTGTCATGTGCGTGATATAGTTTGGACGCCACGATGCATCTCATTATTTATTGCAATCGTGATGATACAATTTAATAATATTTATTGGCAATGTTTGACAAGCTCAGAAGTGCTTTGTTTTGAAATTAGATTTTCTTTCTATCTATATTATATCTACTAGATTGTTTATATTTTTTAGACCAAGAGGCTTTTTGAATAAATAAATATGTAAATAAAAAATATATATTTCCTGTCATAAAGCATATGTTTATTTTATTTGTTTTCAATCAATGTTAAACATTTGTCTCGCATATGTATCTATTTAAACACGTCAATTTTGTCGAGGAATCTCTCGAATGAAAAGGCAATTTGTACCCGTCACACCATGACGATTGTTTTTCTAATTTCAAAAGAATTGTCATAAAAACATACTTTTTTCACAGTTAAAACGCGTATAAGTAGAATTAATCATAAAATACTATTTCAAATATACTCAAGCTCAAACATATACTAACCTGAAGACATCTCCATATTTTTTGGCGAGATTTATAAAATGCAAATGGACATCTTTTGATAAGAAAGGAATGTACCCAACGACGGGTAAGCCCCATGGTCCTGGCAGAAAATGTCGTCGCGATCTTTTGAATAAAGAACCAATTATGCCTATAAACACGGTGACGACGACAGCGATCCAGACTTCATACCCAACACTCAGTATATAGTTCAACAACATGAGGATTGAAATGAGGACAAACGATTTGGCAATAAAACGAGAAATGAAAATTGTTGCTGTGTACTTTTTCCTTTAAACGGTAAGATTATTACGTCATATGACCTTTAAATTGCAGCGAGAGCTACAACAACGTCCACATGAGGCCCGTATTGCCAAACCAATAATATCACGCATGCGCAAAAATTCCGGACAATTGCAAGTCCTTATCTCGACGGGACAACTACACGCCATTATCCCGTCTTTTTCTCTCTTTGGGGTTCTACCTAGTAACAAGCTGTGTAAATAAAAATGAAACGAATTTATAGTTTGTACACTAAAGAAGTCCAGATTGAAAGATTTCAGTGAAGGTTTCATGACAACTAATAATTGAATAGTTATTTTTTATAGTTTTATATATTGCCCTTCGTAGTATTTAATCAAATTTTACGCAAATTTAAAAAAAATATTAATAACTTAAGGGAAAATTTCCTCTGATAGTTTTTACAAATTACTTGGTATAATGTAATTTATTAAAAAGTTATGAGATTTAAAATAATTTGGTGTAACTGTGGTTTTATGTGCAAAAATATTTTACATAGAAGTTTTTTTCGTTAATAAATTATATACATTTTTAAAAAATGCGCAAATACTGTTTCTATTAATATGCTAGCCGACTTTGCCGAGTTTCCCAACAAAATATTTTTAAATTTCAAATTTTGATAGACATGTAACTCATGCTATTTAAGAAGCGTTACACCCGTTCTGTTCATAATGCTATGCATCTGCTCAATTCTCTTTATCTGTCTCTCATCCTACCTGAAATTTGAGCTTTAATCTGAAACGGGAAACTTGCTTGCTGAATCGAAACTTGTTAATAAAATATCAGGATAATAATCGAAATCATTCTAAACCTCTTTTTTTGTGTGTTTGTAAAATCAAATATATTTCATAATTTTTTAAATATATTAGAGAATCATTGCTTACTGATTCACTAAAAAGTTGAGTGCAGTGCAGCGTAGCAAGAAAGCAAAACTTCAAGTTTCAAGACAAAGAATATATCTTTATGCATCCAATTACATTACAGTAAAGAGCAGAAGAGTTTAGAAATGTACAAACTATAAAAAGTTCATCACTGCTTACTTTTGAAGTTAAATCTTATTTATAATTACTACAAAACTAAAAAGAATAAAATTTTATTTAAAAGCAAGTTTTAAACAAAGCCTACTCAATATTAAAAAGTAAACAAAACCTTCTTATTTCGGTTATCAATAATCGAAGATTGATAACAATCAATACATAATTTTTTAAATTTTCATATGGTTCAAATGGTTTCATGGTTTTCAAAATTCTCAATGAAAAACGCCAATGTATCATTTAAACGGCAATTAATTTTAAAATTTAATATATATATTAAAAAATTGGGAATTATTATATTAAAAAAGATTATTAATTCTTGATATGTTTTGTTTACTTTATTTCTGTATGATTATATACTAGTTATATTTGGATTTATATATATATATAAATAAATATATATATATATATTAATAAAAGAAAACATTAAAAACACGTTGTAAAAGAAAAACCAAAATAATAAAAATGAACAAAAACGCCAACATCCGGAACGCGTCATCAGCAAGGGAAATCCCGAACGGGCACAAGCAAAAAAATTCGGCGTTTTCTGTACACAAATTCTAGCAATAAAGCCAAGAAGAGTTTGTTTCCCCGGAACACCGAACAAAACCCAAAGTTTGAAACAAAACAAAAAGCCGAAGTCCAATTGAAAAAAATAAAAATAAAATTAAAACCCAAGTCCATTAGAAACAAAACATATGAAACCCAACCACAAAACCAACAAAACAAAACAGAAACGAAGGAAAAAGTGTCAAAACTCACCCAAAAATCCACGATTGAAGAGACAATGGATCCAAATGCAGAAACATGCGGCACGAACTACCGTTTAAATGTGCTGACGTGACAACGGTTGAAGTGGTTGACAGTTAACTTTTAACGTCACAAGTTTTGGAAAATGTTTTACTAGGAGAGAGGAGTGAAGTCTTAGAGACCTTTTGTTGTCAGTGAGGTCTCAGGAGCTTTTCTACGAGTATCAGTAGATAAGTAAACAAAAGACAAGTAAACCAAAATGAGACTAACTGTAAAATAGATCAGAGGCAGATAGAATAAAGGCAAAAATAAGCAGTTTATATATATATATATATATAAAATGGGATGGGAATGGGCACCTAGAATATATATATTCGAGGTGCCCATTCCCATCCTCCAACGTAAGTTTGTGCGAAATTTCGCAGCTTTGGGTCCATCGGCCTACCGTGCAGAGTGCCAACACACAGACACACGCACAATGTCCTTTATTATTCTTAGGAATCGGGGTGGCTTAGTGGGAAGGTCTTGGCTTCGTGGCCAGAGTGTTCCAGGCTCCAGTGTTCCCTCTCTGCACAGAAAATCCGCCGTATATGTGGACCTGTTGCTCGCTAAATCATACGTAGTGGGTCAAACGCCCTCCTATTGGTGTGGGGTCGAGGTTGGAGAAGGGGCGCCAGCCTAGGTGCCATCCTCGTTATCTCTCCAGAGTTCAAAATTATGCGGTCCGTCCCAAAATAGACTTCATGTTGCTTCAAAAACGGGACGTTAACATAACTAAACCAAACTCCTTTATTATCAGCAGAGATTATTAATTTTTACTGCAATAGACCGTTTTACTCAAGAATGTAAAAAATGTGATAGGCTAATAGTTATACAAACTGTTATAGTTCATAATACTTCATATAAATTTCTTCCTACTTTCTTTAACCGACTGAAGTAGATCTTGAATCTGTTCTTCAGTTTTGATTATTAACTGACTGATATCTTACATTATTTTTGCACCCTGTTCGGCTGCGGCATTTACTGCTATTAAGTTCTGATGCAATCCGGCGGCATACTGTCTCGCGATTCTTTGTAATCGGGTTAGAATTTCAATACTCTAGTGCGCCACAGAATTCATGCAGATTTTGAGACGTTCGATGAGTTCTGTGATTGGTGCCTTTCTTGTGACTGTATTATTTGCAACTTGCATCATTGTATATATATGTGTCTTGCTCCTGTATCTATCTATTATCTATATTCTGTATCTATTATCTATATTCTGTTCTGACGGACTGTGTGTCCGGATGCCCTGCGAGGAAAAATATCTCGAGTTGAGACTGATGATTGACGTTATAATAAAAATGCCTTTTTTGCATTCTTGGTCTGCCTTTATGCTCTGCCCTGTTCAAACGCTATAGCTTCTGCTTTTCACAATTTTATGCCCGACTTCTTCGGCATGAAATATATCATGGGTATGGGCCTCAGCCAGCAGCTAAGAGCATATTATTTGAAAATAACTTTAAAACGTATAATTGAACAAGATGGATAAGTTGGAGTATCAAGCAATAGAAAAGTTAGACGCATCTAATTACAACTCCTAGTGTGATGATGTTCGAGTAATCCTGTTGGAAAAGGATTGTTGGGATATTATGCAAGGAACCGAAACCCCACCTGCTGAAGGAGCTCCTGATAATTAAGTCCCAGATATCACGTAAGTTTGATTTTGAGTTGATATTACCTTGTCATGGCAAATTTGACGCGTCATGCTTGAAGCGAACTTGTGGGAAGTTCGGATTGACAGCGAACACCACCCTCGCTTGCAAAACGCGTTTGCCACAAGTTCGCCGTGACAAATGGCGCCACCTCCTTGCAATGCAAGTTTGCAAAACAAGCTTGATGCAAAGGTAGCACAAAGAGAAAATTATCTTTGTCTCTGTTTAAAAAATATCCGATTTTTAATAGCATCTCCTAGACCGTCCTTCTTTTTATTAATTCAATAAATCAATGATAATTTGTAAAGAAACTAACTTTTTTTATGAAACAATTTTTGAAACATTTTCCATCTTTTTACTAAATATAGCATTAGCACTTTAAAGAAAACTATATCGCTTTTTCTGAATGTACAGATTTTAACGTTTATAAACAAAATTAACCGTGAAAACAGTCAATGTTTGTTGAAAAATAAACTTATACATTTTGTCCCATTTTAAAGTAATTACTTTTGAACTCTAATTTCGTAATTTATTCTACTAGTAAAACGTAGTTATTAGCGAAAATCGCTCTCTCTCTTTGACTTCAAATCATATTCCCAACTCAAAAAATTAATGAAATCAAGAAAACAGTTTAAAATAAATTGTATACGAATCGAATCGAACGATGTATTAGCGAAATCTATTTTCTCCTCTCAGAGTTTAACTGGCCAAGTTGTTAGCACGTCAGCTTCGGAACCGGTAGGTCGCGAGTTCTTATCTGGGTTGGGTTCGTACTCTGTTTTTTCTATAATTTGCAATGAGTTTGGCGTGACAAGGTTGCTGCAAGTTGGTCCCATGCTGATTTCGAAGCTTGCGTTAACTTGTTTCAAACTTGTTGCAAGCTTGCACTCTTGTCATGTCAAACTTGTTTCAAGCTTGCTGCAAACTAAAATTGCTATCTGGGGTGAGAGACTGCATATTGAAGAAGAGCTGAGACCATAATATTATATAATTAAATACAGAGAAGACTCATAGGCCTTTAATTTCCGATACCGAGGATACAAGACAAGCCTGGGAAAAGTTGACTGTCGAGTGAGTTGCACTTTTGTCCGGAATCCCGTGCCAGAGCTATCGCCTTCACGGGTGAATTCTTCTCGTGCAGAACAAAAGAGGGAGAAACTAGAGGACTATAAGCTGCTCGTCTACGCAAGCTCGTGAACCAGCTCGAAGATGCCGGAGTGCCTATTGCGGCATGGTACCAGTCTTTCCAAGTTATACGTTATCTCCCAATGGAATTTTCAGGTATAGTTCAAAGTATTTATCGTTGGGAAGATAAAAAGTTTATATTTGATAATGTTGTAACCGAATTAATAGCAGAAGAATCCAGATAAAAACAGTGTCAAAGTGACCTTGACTTTATTGCATTAGAGAGTAAACTGGATAGGACTTTACCTGAAAAGGTTAAATTGAATAAATTTGCTTCAAATAAATGTAAGAAAGATATTGCAAAAGTGCGAAAATATTTTGGTTGCGGTAAGTCTGGTCATGTAATTGTAAATTGCCGTATTAAATTTAAAAGTAAAGAAGTTAAACAAAATTGTGAAAACAGCTTTATTCTAGAAGAATGTTTTAATTCAGAAATCGAAAACAAAAGCTGTTGGGTATTTGACACCGCTGCAAGTACACATTTTTGTTGTAACTTGGAACTTTTTAGTGACTTTAAAAATATTGATAATAATAAAATGTCTGTTGCAGTTAAAGGTGTAACTTGTTCTATAAAGGGGGTTGGTACTGTTAAAATGTTTTCTAAAACTAATAGCAGAACAGAATTTATTAATTTATTTAATGTTATGTACTCGCCAAATTTAAGTCGTTATTTGATGGCGGGTCCTATTTTTGATAAAGGAAAAGCATATTTTATTGGCAAAAATGGTAAAATTGATGTTTTTTGTAAAGAAGGTAGAAAACTATTTACTGCCTATAAGGAAAATGGTTTATATTATTGCTATCCTAGTTACCCAGTTAAAAGTCGTAACAATGAAATTGTTGGTTTTTCTGTTTCTAGTAATGATGATTTAGAAATATGGCATAGGAAATATTGTCATATAAATCCCCATTACATAGTTAACACCAGTAACGATGATAGTGTACGAGAATTGCCTCATTTAAAAAGTAAAACCATAACATGTTAACCATGTCGGTTGGCCAAAGCTAAGAGACGTTCATTTAAGCCTATCGGTAAAATAAGATCCACTAAGCCACTTGAACTGTTACATTTAGATGTGTGCGGACCTTTACCCTCTAACTCAATCCAGGGTCACCGTTATGGCCTATCTATTGCAGACGATTATTCTAGAAAGGTAACAATTTTTCCTATGAAACGAAAGACTGAAGTTTTCTCTTGTTTTACAAAATATCGGAAGAGGGCTGAAATGTTTACGAATTCTAAAAATGTTAACATAAGGACCGATAACGGAATGGAATTCTGTTATACAGAATTTAATAAATTTTTGGAAGAACAGGGAATCCATGCTGAACGCACTAATGTCTATTCACCTGAACAGAATGGCGTTAGTGAACGTTTTAACTATACAGCAATGGATGCAATAAAAGCAATGCTTAAAGATAGTGGTCTCATAAATGGTTTCTGGGTTGAAGCATTATTGTGTTTCACCTACGTTTGGAACAGAGTGTGCCACAAACATCAAAAGGAAACGCCTTTTGAATTATTTGGTATCGGGAACCCTTCTGTAAAACACTTTAAAATTTTCGGTACCACAGCGTATGTAGGTGTCCCAAGGCAAACTAGAAGTAAACTCCAAATGCGTTCGAAAAAGGAATAATGGTAGGTTATGCCTTACAAACACGTGTGTATCGTATTTAGATCCCTAGTGAGCGAAGAGTCGTAGAAACCCATAAATGTAACTTTTAATGAAAACGAGGTACGCAGCGAAACAGTGCTGGACCCTAAAAGTAAAAATTTGGGTTATTATCCTTCTTATTCAGAAACTGATAGTGAAGTAGACTATGAAATTTAAAATCGTGAAAGTAGTGATGAAGTAAAAAGGGAGGTAGAACCGGAATCTCTAACTGAAATAAAAACGGAAAATTTTGACGAAGCGGATAATCTTCGAAGCCCACTTAGTGAAGTTGTATGGGTAAGGGAAGCAGCACCTTGAAGAGATAAATCCAGAATTGATATCTTTTATGAGGTTGAAAGAACCAATTCAAGATTAAATTCAAAGAAAGCTGTAGAATCTTACTGCAAATCGAATAATATTAAATATAACCCGACATTTTTTGATTTCAGTGGGAAAAACACATATTCTGGTATTGTCAAAAAGGGAACTGAAGATAGTTCAGAAACTTTAAGGAAAGTGGATAATGTTAATACAGAAGCATGACTAGATGATATAGATATTCCTCATAACTATAATTCGGCTATAAAATCCCCAAATGCAAAAATTTGGCTAGAGGCTACGCAAGAAGAAATTGATATAATGTCTAATAGAAATGTATTTGAATTGGTGCCCAAACCCGAAAATATAAAAATATTGGGTATTAAATGGGTTTTTAACATTTAAAGGGATGAAAACGGCAAAATAGTTAGACATAAAGCGAGACTTGTGGCGTAAGGATTTAGTCAACAAAAAGGAGAATATTATGATGACGTATTTAACCCTGTTGTAAATTTTTCTATAATAAGAATGTTTTTCTCAGTTTTAGTATGCTTACATAAATGGAAGCACTGTCAAATAGACAACAAATGTGCTTATTTGTATGCACCAATCAAAGAAACTATTTTTATGAAACAACCGCAAGGTTTCATCAATCCCGATAAACCAAATCATGTATGCTTACTTAAGCGTGCACTTGACGGCATACATCAAAGGAGCCGGGAAGGGTTTTATAAAATTCATTCAGTTTTAGAAAGTCTTATTTTTCAAACATTGGACTGGGTAAATTGTGTATATATGTATAAAAATAATATAGTGTTACTTTTGTATGTCGACGACATTGTGATCTTCGGAAGAACTGAACAACGTATTACTCACATTGTAAACTTTTGAGTGACAAATTTGATTTAAAGGTTTCTGGAAAAACGCGTAAACTACTTGGTGCTGAATTTGAGGAAATGAATAATAAATTATATATTCATCAATGTGACTACATTTCTAGAATTTGTAAGACATACGAAAAATATGAAATTCCGATAACTTCTCT
>BGPR01000910.1:182928-200451 GCA_013235015.1 Araneus ventricosus
GGGGGCTTTTCTCCCTGCTCGCTAACCCCCAGGAGAATTGCGTTGCAATCCTCCCGGGATTGCTACGCAAACTCTGCTCGCTTCGCTCGCTACATTGAAGACACTGTGTGTCCTAGAACATTTACTGTATATATATATACTTTATATATTATGATATATATATATATGGATCAGATTTATCCTTAAAGAGCATCTTTGTATAGAAACCACAGTTCTGGAATATCATTGACTTCTCCGAAACCACAAATTGTACCAAACAATAATCGTAACTGAAATGGTGTTCGAGTTTGTATTGCTTCATTTAAGGTGACGTACCAATGTTGATCTCCCTCAAGTAATCCTGGCATTTTACATGCCTGCTGATTTCACACAATTCCATCAACAGTTTTTAAATCATCAAAACTTACAGCCCCCAATTTTCTTAAAAGCAATAAGCGTAAACAATACCTTTCAGAATCTTGGATGTTAACCACAGGCATTCTTCCAATAACCTGTTTACCTTCTCTTTGTAGCTTTTGCCATTTCATTGCAATTTTATTAAAAATATAATAATGAGGAATATCTGTATATAAATAATTATGAGAATCTTCATCATTTTTGTTCAGCTCAAACCATGCAGTAAGTGTTGTTTGTCTTGTAGCAGCCCTTGGAACAGCTTCGTCTTCTTGTCCATCTTGATAAACAATAGCCTGTTGATCTGGAAAATGAACAGCTAATCGTACAACAGTACAACTCATACATTAATGGGAGCATTGAATTTTTTTGAAAGCCAATTGTTATAAGGTACACCCATCGGTTATCCAAATCATGCCTACCGACTCTTGCAGATTCAATACACTTTCTTTGATACTTGGGATATTCATTTATATTCTCTTCTGTTTTTTATCTAAACTGTTTTGGATATTGCTTGGTACACACACCTTCTCTCATACACGACGAGTTTGGATTTAAAGTTCGACATGGACCATGAATCATACATCTAGTTATGATTTGAAAAAGTATTGGATCTACAATGGTATCTGGTAGCTCTGCACTCACATACTATTAATATACATCTAAAAGTTCAGTCAATTTTATTTTAAAAACACGTACAACTATATCTGGTCTGTCTTCTGGGCGTTGTTGCCCTTCTAGCACATTTAAAATATCTGTTCTTGTTGGGTTCCAAGTAAATGTTACAAATAGATCAGGTCGACCAAATTTCCTCACCATTTATAATCGAAACTGCCCGACTTAAACTCATTTTGCAAAAATTTCGTTGCCTCCGATAAAATCAAACTAAAATCGCAGATCCGAAAATAAACAATCGAAACTTGCGAGCTGTTACGAAACGACGTTTATGAGATTCAGCTCGATTTTGCATCCACATAAGCGTTTTATTTATAAAGATTGTTATAGTGACGCAAGTTTTGTATCGAACCGTGATGATAGAACAACCATGGGGGGAATGCTATTATTTATAGACAACCTGCCTATATTATGGAAACTAATAAACAAAAATGTGTAAGTTTGTCTACATTAGAATCGGAATACATAGCACTTACACAAGCTGCAAAGGAGTTAAGTTGGATAATTAGAAATTGTAATGAATGTGATAAATTAAAGTTATTTAAAGCAAACAAGGATAATTGCACATTATATTGTGATAACATTGCCGCAATCGATTTCTCAAAATCGCCTATTAAAAACTCAAGAACTAAACATATATACATAAAATATCATTTCTTAAGAAACTTGGTATATGAAGAAATGTTTATTCTAAAACATATTAATGGTGAAATAAACCCTGCAGATATATTTACCAAAGCTATACCTGAGGTAAAATTGGAAGAATTTAACAAAAATATTATCAGAAACTGATAATATTTAGTGATCTTAAAAGATGGACTAGTTTTATGTGTATATTTCAATAAAATTTACATGTTTTCTTGTTGTGTTTTTACTTTTCATTTTCAAGAAATGAATATAAATATATTTGTGTAAATTTTTTTCTAAAGATTTTAGGTAAGTAATATTGATATGTGCAAAGTATTATTGTAAAATGTTTCAATTTTTCAATTGTATGTGCTCAGATTTAAAATATAGATTATTTTTCTGAGGAAATATTGTATCCCTGAACTTTCGTTTTCAAAGAACCGTGAGAGGCGGGTCATTGATGCAATGCTGCTGCATACTGTCTTGCGATTCTTTGTAATCGGGTTCGAATTTCAGTACTCTAGTGCGCCACAGAATTCATGCAGATTTTGATGACGTTCGATGAGTTTTGTGGTTGGTGCCTTCTTGTGACTGTATTATTTAACACTTGCAGTATTGTATATATATGTGTGTTGCTCCTGTATCTATCTATTATCTATATTCTGTTCTGACGGACTGTGTGTCCGGATGCCTTGCGAGGTAAAATATCTCGAGTTGAGACTGATGATTGACTTTATAATAAAAATGCCTTTTTTGCATTCTTGGTCTGCCTTTATGCTCTGCCCTGTTCAAACGCTATAGCTTCTGCTTTTCACAATTTTATGCCCGACTTCTTCGTCATGAAATATATCAATTTCTTGATAAAACTTTCAACTTCTTTGAACCTGAAATTTTCTTCCCAAATCTGAGGGTTATTTTTCAACCAGGCTCCATATTAGCTGAACAAATGAAAAATCAACCACGACTTCGGTCCGACCAATTGATGCAGTTTTGTGGTATGTTTCAAAACAGGGAAAACGGAGACATCAGTGGAAAATAATTTTTCATTAGCATTACATTTCATTAAGGATGCTGCAATCTTCTTATTTTCAGATTCTTGCAATTTCTTAGAAAATAAAAAAAATGTTACTGTTTCTTCTGTCAAATACAACAAATATCTACTGAAAGTTAAAAGGCCAGATCTGACAACCAATGTTCGTATTTCTCTTACATGTTCAGGGACTCCCTAAGCATCACATCATTTACAGGAGCATATGCCGCAATTTGGGCATTTAACAAAACCTTAACAAAAATCAAATCTTTGAACAAACGTATTTGATGCGGTTTTTGGAATTTACATTAGTCATATGTCACTTGTTTATCAAACGCTTACATCTTTAACAAGTAAAGTATACATTCACCTGGCCTTGTGAAATACCTCAGGAATTTGCCAATGAACTTCCCAAGCAGTTTCTCTCAACACTATTAGGACAATCTCGGCACATTCCCTGTACTCTCTGACTGCAGCGAATGTGTCGCAGTCCCTTAACAAGAATTGTCCATGAACAAATTTATTGAACCAAGATGGAGTCTGGTTGAAAAACAAGAAGTTTTCGGGTTCAAAGAAATGAAAACTTTTATTAAGAACTTAATAGCAGTAAATGACACAGCCGAACAAGGTGCAAAACTAATGCAAGATATCAGTTAAACGATAACCAAAAATGAACAGACTCAAAATCTACTACAGTCTATTGAAGAAAGTAGGAAAAAACTCCTTGCTTTAAGAAGTCAGCTTTGAACGAAATTTAATATAGTTAAAAAGATGACATGAGATTATTTGACAGTTATTGGAATTTTTACAAGTTATTTGGAGGATTAACTACTGTGAGTATTTACTTTTTTTTATTATGACATGTTAAACTGACAAATAAAATTTTAGATTTTGGCTTATAGCCCAGTGGTTGGGTAGTTGAATTCGGAATTAAATAGGGGAAAGCTGTAAATTGCTTTCTTCAGTTTAGGTTTGGAATGAACAGTTAATGAATGATAAGTTTTCCCCCTTCTGCTAGGTGAAATTTAGCTGCTACTTGCAGATTTGCAGTCAAAAAATAGGACTTTTTCAATAATCGAGCAATATCTCAAAAACAATTAATGCTATCAAAAACATCGAAATACAAATGTTATAGAACTTGAAATTCAGAATAAAATGAGTACCAACACTTATTATATTAAATGAAGCTCACAACTGTGCTTCAAAGTTTTGCCTAAATCGCTAATCAAGCGTTTGAAGTGAGAATGGACCAAGTTATTCGTTCGTCCTGCCTCCAATTATTATATATATACGTTTTAAATTTCTTCAGGATGCTTTTATTTATTTCAAGGCTCTATTTAGTATGTTTTGAAGGCAAAAACCACTGTTATTATGATTTAACAAAGGATAAACATCACGCGAAGGTTTGAAGAATGGCTGAGAGCGTAATGAAGAACAATGACTTTCATTTTAACACTTTTTATTTAATTACGCGTAATTGAAGTAATATTAAATAGATAAAAAGTTTTAGATAAATTTCAATTTTTTAAATGTTGAAAATGAGACATCATTAATATCGGTTTGCTTACTGTCACAATTCTTCACTTGCAATGTTTGACATTCTTCCTCAAAGTCAATTTCTGAAATTTTCTCCTCCATCCTGATATCGATTTCAACACTTGATTAGCTGAATTTGTAACGATGTTATCATCTTCTGGAAAATTGGTACACCCTTGTCCTTTGCAGTGATATCAAATTGTAGAACATTTAATGCCAGATTTCCTCCTGTTGTAAGTGAAATTACACCCTTTTGCGCACTTGCATGATATCATAGAGAGAAGGGCTGGAGGACCTGGTTCCTTGTGGATTTGGAAAATCCACTCCAAAGTTGAACCTGTAGGTATGCACGGAGAGAGTGTTCACTTGCAACTTGCTGTAGTGGGAGAGAGAGACGCTAAATTGAAATAATTTTTTACTGGTGGTTTTTGAAAAAATTTTAAATCTAAGTTCTTTACTGTTCTTCCCCCATACAGGGATATCAAAACTTTCTGTCCTACTTCATCTATGTCATCCGGGCATGCATTTTCATCACAACATTTTGCAGTTAAGTGCTGTCCAGAACATTGATAAATTTCTTCTTCCCCAGCCTGAAAAGAGCAGATATGCTACCTCAACCACTGAACGCATGAAGAAACAAAATATTGCCTCTTATGTGTGGAGAAATGTTCAGGGTTGCTGCACAATATAAAACTTATACTGCTTTACCTCTCTCATGCTTTAAGTAGAAAATGTTTTCGGAATTAGTGGATGCCGTCATTATAACCAAGAGGTCAATATCTTCACCAACAGCCACAACACATTGTGAGCTTTTTCCTATTTCCAAAGCACTTTTGATTATTAGATAATCAACATCTCCCTGAGCTTGCTTCACAACAAAACCTTCTTTTTGAAACTTAACACGTAATATATTTATAAGCCTTTGTTTGTTCTTATGATTTGATAAAAATTTCTCTTGGGACATAATGGATGACATAGATTCATCAAACATGACACAGCCAGCTATGTGTTTATTTGTTCATTTGATACGTTCTACTGATTTTGTACTTTTCGCTGCATATTCAGAATAGCCATAAAAAGCTATTGTGACTCCTTCATTGAAGTGCTTTTTGACGTAGTCAACATATTTCTTCAGGATGAAAGAAAATTATTCCTTTGCCTGCTACAACACACTAAGTAATAGAAATCCACCATCAACCACAAAACATGCTAAAGTGAAATATACATCAGTCGCAACAGAAAATAAATCATAAAATACTGACTTGCTGGTCTTGCGCAGTCCTCTTTCATCAAAGAGTGACATTGGAAAAGGAGCCAATAACAAATTCAAAATATTTCTGTAACTCTGTCTCAGATTTTTTTAGGAGAAAGATTCTTCTGAATATTGTGTCAGGATTCGCAGGTAATAATTTATCATGAACTTTCACCTTGGAAGTGAAACCACGAATAGGCATTACTGGTTTTTATTTCAGTTAATTTTTCTCTATTTCCAAAGCTAAAGATTTAAAAACGGTTTTAAAAATTGTTTTAAAGCTAAAGCAATGCATAGTTATGCGATTGTCGGATGTCCGATGCATTCAAGAAATTTCGGAAGGCAAAAAAATTCTTTTCATTTATTTCCGAAAGATCCTGATGTTCGGAAACTTAGGATTTATAAATGCAAAAGAAAAAGTCTCTTTAATCTCTCTCTTAAGACCTTTAAAGATCTCTTAAACATTCCATATTTTGATTTCTTCATGATGTGTGACTCTTTAACAACGTTTCCACAAATAGTAGGCTTAGAAAATGTTTTTCGGTTGCTATAAGAGCTCTGAAACATGATATTTATTCCGTTACATATCATTGGAACTAAGCGATGTGCTCCCAAAGCGACGTCATCAATGCATCCGTTCTCTGTGTTTGTATTTTAACTATTGATAGATGATGGATACGTGTTTCCCATATGCCTAGATGGGTAAATATTCAATAATCAGCCACAACAGTAACAATGCCCCTCGTACAATGCAACTCGCTTACTTGAAAAAGAACTAGGAATCTCATTCCTTCAGGTTTTTCTTTAAAGTTAGTTGTATATTACTCTTCTCCTTTCGTGGCAATTTCGTTTGTAATACTTTTTTATTTAAATAATTTTATTTATTTCAAGCGCAGTTTATAAGTTTGGAAGATTTCTTTAGCAAAATAACCGTTAATTTATTTAAAATGCCGTGCATATATCTGAATGCAGAAGAATCTTTGAGTTTTTTTGAAGAACTCCCATCGGATGAGATGGGATGCTTCTAATTAATAAACACGCTCTCAACCATTACTGAGGCTTTCGTGTGATGTTTTCCTCTGTTAAATCATAATACCAGCGGTTTTTCTCTCAAAATATGCTAAATAGAGCCTTGAAATAATTATAAAATCATATCGAACAATTTATAATGTATATATAATGATTGGAGGAAGGGTGAACCGATAACTTAGTCCGTTCTCGCTTTAAGCGCTTTATTAGCGATTTACGCAAAACTTTAAAGCGCAGTTGTAAGGTTAATTTTCATTGAATATAATAAGTGCTGGTACTCATTTTATTCAGAATGTCAAACTCTACAACTTTTGTATTTCTATGTTTTTGATAGCATGAGTTGTTTTTGGGATACTGCTCGATTATTGAAAAAAACCTATTTTTTGACTACAAATCTGCAGGTAGCGGTTAAATCGCACCTAGCAGGAGGGAGAAAACTTAGTATGTTCATTCCAGACCTAAACTGATGGTATTAAAACAACTTCCAGATTTTCCCTAATTAATTCCGAATTCGGCCTTTCTTACGACCCAACCACTGGGCTATTATCACTGCATTCATTTTTATATCCTTATTTAACAATATTGTATATTTGCAAGCTGTTACCGTGAACATAGAATTACTGTCGGATGGTACTGCCAAAAAGCAACTACACAGAACAAGTGCAAATTTTCATCATTATATGCTTTTTCCCCCAAGTCATAAGTGGCTAAGGGTGCAATTAATACTTATTTGTGTTTATATTCTAAGTAAATATGTTCATAGGAACAAATATAAACCAGTTTTAACACATTAGTAACAATACAAAATTTTGGAAAAAATTCTAAAAATTTTACATTTTAAAAGCTTTTTTCAAATTTTAGGGCTTTACAGGCAAACCCTACTGTTAACTTAGAAGGCTGAAACTTCACACACTCTCTATTAGGATCAAAAGGAATGGGAAAAATCTGGGGATAAATGTTTTTAAAAATTTGTTCTTGAGACACCCTAACCAGTGACGCATGTGGGGTGTATGTTGCACACATCAGAAGGCGCTGCTGGATAAATAAAACAATTCATTTAATACAAACAACAGTATTAAAAACGGTAAGTCATGACGATTCAAAATGTTAGGGTAAGCCCATGGACTCCAAAGCACAGTTGAAGAAAGCATCAGCCACCGGAGAAACCGGGTGTAAACAACCTGGAAAGAAAAAGGCAAAAGAGAGAAATAGTTCTCGGTTGAACATCTTCATATACTCCGCTGTTTGTAAATCTTCAAGTCGCCACAAACTGGTACACGATTACGACGAGGTAGGCACGACGAATATCGGCAGCATGGTGGTCAAAGTCAAGGTCCGAATCTTTTGATTCGAATCCGCTACACATTCCCCCACTAGTCACGCATTCTAAGGTGAAAGACGTAAACGCACTTTATGACCTTAGTTAGTCGTATATGAAAGATTTGAACTAGTCGTGTCGGAAAGTAGGACAGCAGGTTTCAACCTGTCCAAACTGATGACTTTCTCTGGACCGTTCATCACTACTACAAAATTCATGTCCTGTCGCTTCTTGACGGGAAAAGGACCCTCAAATGGTGTTGCCAAAGCTCTTTTTATAGGACCACTCTTGGCAAACACAAGCGAACAAGTTTGCAGATGTTTCGGCATGTAGACAGCTTTTAGTCCGTGATGCACTGGGTCTGAAGGTCTCATGAGCTCCTGCAGACGAGACAAGTAATCCGGTAAATGGATGCCTATATTACTGTCGACAAAGAATTGGCCGGGTACACTCAAATTAGTACCATATGTGAGTTCAGCTGCTGTTGCGTTGATGTCCTTTCGCAAAACTGTACGAAGACCCAAAAGTGTTAGAGGCAATGCTTCAAACCAAATTTGCCTACTGCACATCAAGGTCTGTTTTAGAGGTCTGTGCATCAGTTCAACCATCCCATTCTAACTTGGGTGAAAAGCAGCAGTTCTAACACACTGGACACCAAACATTCTTGTCAGCATCTGAAAAAGACCAGATTCAAATTGCTCACCCTGATCACATGTGACTCTCTGAGGTAAACCAAAGCGAAAAATCCAATTGAACATGAAAGCAATTGCTACAGTTTCCGCTTTTGCATCTAACAAAGGAACTGCTTCGGGCCAACATGTAAAACTATCAACCATAGCTAAACAGAACCTAAATCCCCCAGAGATCGGAAAAGGACCTATGAGATCCAGATGTACATGTGCAAATCTAGCATGAGGTGGCAAAAACTGAGATACTGGAGCCTTTGTGTATTGATGTACATTACTCTTCTGACACGGAATGCAAGCTCGAAACCAATTAGTTATGTCCTTGTTCTGGTTAGGCCAACAACATCTTCTTGAAATTAAAGCCTTTGTGGCACGTATACCAGGATACGACATGTTATGCAAATTGTCGAAAATTTTCCTTCGTAGTTCCCAAGGTACATAGAATCAATTAGATGTTGAGTTCATATTACAATATAGTCACATCCTATAATCGGGCATTTGCACTTTTACTAGGTCTCCAGAAAACTTAATTTTACCTTCCAAGATACCCTTTAATTCAGGATTTGAATTGTGGCTACTTTCCCATAACTTTAGATCAGCAAGTGATGAAAACTGAATTTCGCAAACTCGTGAATAACTATCGGCCACGACATTTTCCTTTCCTGACACGTATCTAATATCTGTGGTAAATTGCGAAATGAAATCCAGCTGTCGCAAACGTCTAGGTGAACACTTATCGCTATTCTGCCTAAATGCGTAAGTCAATGGTTTGTGGTCAACATACAAAGGGAACGAATGAGCTTCCAACATGTGACGGAAATATTGAATCGCAGAATACGCCGCCAAGAGCTCGCGATCGTAAGCTGAATATTTGGCTTGTGTAGGGGTTAACTTTTTTGAAAAAAATCCTAAAGGTTTAGGACATTTCGGAGTAATTTCATTTAAAACACCTCCCACAGCAAAGTCACTAAAGCCAATTTCGCATTAGTCGAAGGATGAGATAACAACGTTGCGTCAGCTAAACTCTTTTTTATTTTTCCAACACTTGCATCGGTCTCGGTATTCCATTTAATTTTTGTCTTATCCCTTTTTTTCAACCAACAAGATACGCATTCAAAGGTGCAAGAATTTCAGCAATTTTGAGAATGAACCTGTGATAAAAAGTGATCATTCGCAAGAAATTCCTCAACTGACTAACAGTTTCGGGTTTTGGAAATTCCTGAATTTCCTTAACTTTAGTAATCATGTGAAGAATACCTTCACTATTTATAGTGTGTCCCAGAAAATCAACCTGCGGTTTACCAAATTCACATTTAGATTCATTGATGGTAATTCCGTACTCAACGAAACGTTTGAATATCTGTTCCAGGTGTTGCATATGTTCTGTTTTATCCTTACTAAACACCAAAATATCATCTATGAACGCGAAACAAAAATCAAATCCGTATAAAGCCACGTTTATAAATCTTTGGAAAGTTTGAGCGGCCGAATATAAACCAAAGTTTAAATAAGGAAACTCAAAGAAACCAAATGGTGTAATAATTGCGGTTTCTCAATATCATCTGGGTTTACCGGGATTTGATGATAGGTACGAACGAGATCAATTTTTGAAAAAATATTTTTCTCTTTCAAATAATGTGAAAAATCTTGCAAATGTGGTACGGGATATTTGTCCTGTTTAGTCACTCTGTTAAGCGAACTATAATCTCCTGTAGGTCGCCAGTCTGTGGAACCTTTAGGGACCATATGAAGTGGGCTTGCCCAATTACTACACGATGGAAGGAAATTCCCTTTTCCAGCATATACTCAAATTCCTGTTTCGCTACCTTCAATTCGGCAGGATGTAATCTACGTGCACGTGCAGTTACTGGAGGACCACTCGTTGGAATGAGATGTAAAGTATTATGTTTAAATGCTTTAGGAAACGAAGAATTTAGTTTAGTTATTCCCTTGTAACGATTTAATAACTCATGGTACTCGCTGTTACCCGATTTTTTTTCCACATTTGGAATTTCAGAAAAACCCATACATTTTGTTAGATTGCAAAAAATGCAACGACATCATTTTTGGGCTTTATCAGTAATTTTAAATATTTAAATCTTCGCCACCAAAGTTTATTTAATATCTTGTGGCATCTCTGGCAACTTTTGAAATTTAAACGGTAATTTTTAACAGGTTTATTAAATATCTAAATTTTTCTTAATTATTTACTTAGTAATCAACTTAAATATTAATTGCCTCAACTTTTTATATCTTTTCCTTTAATGATTCAAGTTCATAAAATTATAAATCAAATTAATTTAACGGAACTATTTGCTCGCCATCTTGTTCCGCGCATGAATTTTTGTGTAAAAAGTTTTCAGCGTTGACTGCCTGAAAGATTCCTTTGTGTGATTTTGAAATTTAACTGGTCCAGGCTTGCTCGAAGTGGTTGCAGTGGCGGGCTCCTGGAGGAATTTGGGCCTTCAGGGAGCTTGTCCCGGCAATTTTTTCCCGTTGGGAATTAGAAAGAGATGGTTCGTGTCTCCAACAAGTTTTGTCATGTTTTGTTTTTCTGCAAGTTCAAAAATCTTTAAGTACTGAACTGTGTCAACTGAATTTTTCGTTTTATGTTCACGTATGGAATGGAGGCCATTGTGATGGCGTTGTTGTGTTATTTTACGCTCTACGACAATCTGTAGATTGAGCGAACTTATTTTGCATGGATGAAGTTGATCCAGTCCCGGTATTTGGATTAATTTACTCAATCCGCCTTACCAGCAATCCTGGACTGCAGTAAACGAATAAGCCTTTTGTTGGAAATATTGAACTGCCTGCCCTTCGAAAGCTTCTTTTCCGTTACAATTGTGATAGTAAAGAAAGTACTGCTGAAGCATTGTGGGCATAAAATTTTCAGTGCTTTACTACCAGGCTTGCTGGGCATGTAACTTCACGATGAGAGGAAACACTTCTTCTTAAAGATTGTGAGGAAAATTTGATTATATAAAACCATTATGAATGTTGCTTCAAAAGATTCAAGAAACTTGTGTTGCGACGCTGAACATTATGTGTAAATTATCAATCAATTTCAGTATATATTCTTCTCATAGTGGCCACTGAGAATAGGGTAAAAGTTTTTCATTTAATGATTTGATAAAGAAGTGTGCTAAAAATAAAAATATATATGCATATATATCATTGTTGATTACAAAATGTCTTTTGAGTTGTGCATCTCTAAAATGTTGTTATTTCTATTTTCCTTAGCTTTATTTCAACTTAAAATATTGTTGGCAGCAACTTTCTAGAATAAAAAATTTTTAAATAAAAAAGTTTTAAATTTAAAATTCTGATTCTGTTTTAATCTCTTTAATTATTTTCACTATTGCAATTGTACTAAATATGTTTTCAGCTATTCCTGCATCTTCGGCCAATTATATTTTTTAGATAACTGTAAAAGGTAGGTACTTGCTCAATTAAGTGTTGAAAAATTGCAGGTTATTGTATTCATGTTTCAGCACCCAGTATTGATTTAATAATTGATATATAAATCTAAATTTTAACATTTGGCACCAGTAATAGCTTTAAAGTTTATTATAAACATCCATAATTAACACATTTCAAATTAGTAATAGGATCCAAAAGACATCGCTTTTTAAGATCAACTAACAAACTAAATTGCTGCAAAAAATCAGCACCTATTATCGGTTTCGTGATGTCCGCGATCACAAGTTACCACGGCAATTTTCTTTGCAATCCCAGATCGAGACTCAATAGCTTCGAACCAAATGTTTTTATATGGGAGCCGTTTTCTGCAAAAAGTGTTGTACCCTGCAATTTCAACACTTCGTTCAAATAAGATTCCGGATAGCACGATACATCGCTACCCGTATCAACCAAAAATTGAGTTTTAGTAATACTATCTTGCACATATAACCTGCGACTATAAACCAGGGTTTCAGAATCGACCGATATTTCTGAAGGTTTTACGCTGTTATTCTGAAAATTACATGATTTATGCATTTATGGGCTCTATCCCCAAATTTATAATGATAAAAACAAAGTAGGTTATTCTGTTCTCGATTACGAGACTCAGAACGGGATCTGCTGTGCCTTATCTTAGCATTAAGCGATGCAAAACACGCATTTAACGTTTCGACTTGTTTTGAAAGCTCTGAAATTTGTAGTTTCATTTCCCGCAAGTCTGAAGTACAATATTCCGCTTTACTCGTTTCTACGGTTGCAACTTCCCCTAAATTATATTCGTGCATACGATCTGCCATTTCGGCAAATTTAGATAAAGATTCCGAGCTAATGCTCAAAATTGTTCGAATATTAACAGGAAGTCGATTAAGCCATAGGTTTTTCAAAAACGCATCGTCTACCAGTCCTTCACTTAACTCTTGCATTTGACGCACTAATAAGGACGGCTTTCTATCTCCCAAATCCAGGTCTTCAAGTAATGATCTAACCTTCTTGTTTTGCGAAACTTCAAACTCTGATAAAAGTCTGTTTTTAAGCGCGGTATACGGATTGTCTACAGGTGGGGTATACAGTATGTCGTTGACATGGGTCAAGATTCGCAGATCAAGTGCTGCAACTAATGTGTCAAATTTAGTTTGTTCGCTCACTATTCCAGCAATCCTAAAATTTGCCTCCATTTGAGAGAAATAAAATTTCACATTATTCGCCCAGAATGCAGGAACCCTGACTGCTACTCTGCTGCAACTAAAAAAATTACCATCCTCAGGTGGCTTGAGACTCACAGAATCACCATCAGCGTTTCCTGATTTACACTCATCTTTTTCAGACATTTCGCCGTAATACTACTTAAATACAGACTGTCACAAATGTTGCATGCGCGATGCTGTGTGAAAGTTTCTTCAACATCTTAAGTGCGTCTACAAAACTCACTATTAAGCACCAATATGCTAGGAAAATTAAAAACAGCCCTTAAAATACTGAAAATTTTAAATCAAACTAAACCTCAGAAGAGTCACATGCAAGCAAGAAGTAAAGCGATAGAATTGATCTTGCCCTCACAAAAAGGATATAGCTTTTTACCAGTGATGTATACATCTCAGTAGCTAGCTAGGCTTGTTCCAAACGGGTCACCACTGTAGCGATGTGGGGTGTATGTTGCACACATCAGAAGGCGCTGCTGGATAAATAAAACAATTTATTTAATGCAAACAACAATATTAATAAAGGTATGTCATGACGATTCAAGATGTTAGGGTAAGCCCATGGACTTCAAAATACAGGTGAAGGAGACATCAGTCACCGGAGAACCGGGTGTAAACAACCTGGAAAGAAAAAGGCAAAAGAGAGAAAGAGTTCTCGGTTGAACGTCTTCATATACTCCGCTGGCGGTAAATCCTGAAGTCGTCAAATGCTGGTTCACAATTACGACGAGTTAGGCACGACGAATATTGGCAGAATAGTGGTCAGAGTCAAGGTCTGAATCTTTTGATTCGAATCAGCTGCAAACCTACATGGAAATAAACCGTACGAAATAAGAAATGTATATTTTAAAATCTAATTATCGTTTCCACACTATGTAGTAATATGCTAACACTACCTTGAAAAACTTTAAAATTATTCCTTTTAAATGGATTTTCGTTATTACCGTTGTTAGGAAATTCTGCATTTTAAGCTAAGAAGCTTGCATCTTTTTTAAATTGTCTCTCGTACCTTTACTCTAAGATTCAAAGCATTCTTTCTTTAAGATTTTCACGTCATTTCTTTGAGCTAGTCACTTCACTTGACATCCATACTAGCAGCTATTTAATCGGAATCGTATGACGTTGTCTATCCGATTCTCGCAGCTGATACGCATATCTGGTTATTAACAGAGTATATATGCTTGACCCAACTATGTCATTTAGAAAGAAAGAACGGACTGTCTATAGGTCCTCAAAGCATTCTCTCCTCGGAGAGACTTCAGTGCTATGTAAGCTGCTACGGTACCTATAAGATGTAGGACAAGTATCAACCTTGTTAAATGGAAATGTGATCTGTAAATATGTTCTTAAATATGGTCGTCTAAATAAATGTCTCTTTTAACTTATACGATTCGTCATTTCTGAAATGCTCTATCTCATAGAAATTCCACTGCATGCAATAAGCCAGGACGCTTTTAGCTTATTATCCAGCAGCTCTTCAAAACTAGTGTTACTCAAGCAGCCTGTCTCTACTTTACGAGCCTAACAAGTGATATTGGCAAACTCGCTTCCTGTGCCTAACAAAAGGTTATGGGCCACCCAGATATGTGTCAATGAAGATGGAGCAAAGAGACGTATATTGAAGTCAACAACTAGAGGACTTTTAGACGGCGGGCCGGTGTTCTTTTTTTTAAGATGGAGTCTTCTATCGAACATTTGGAAGCCGACAACTACTCGTCATGGCGCACTGATATGAAAGTGCTATTAATGAAGAGAATTTGCTGGCGTATAGTAACAGGAACTGAAACAAAACCGGAAGATGAAATTACAAAGAATTGAGGGATTTCAACTCTGGACAAAGCCTACAGTACTATATATTTGAACTTATCAAAAGCCTATAGATGTGTGATTGATGACATTGAAGATCCCGTAGCAGCCTGGAAACGTCTAGAAGAACATTTCAGACCGAATTCCCGTGCACGTGTAATAGGACTTACAGACAACTTCTTCTCGTGAAGAATTAATCCACAGGAGGAAATAGGAGTTTATGCAGCTCGGATCCGAAGCATAGTTGACCAACAAAAAGTTGCCGTTAAACCGATAAGTGAATGGCATTAAGCATTTCAACTAATTCGTTTCCTTCCGCCTGAATTCAACAGTATTGATCAATATATCTATAGGTGTGACGACAACGAGTTCAAGTTTGATAAGATACTTCAAGAGCTCATTGCGGAAGAATCCAGGTTGAAGCAATCCATCAGGGAACAAAACGAAACTTGTGCCTTCCAGTCTATTGAAAGAAACAAACTTTTTGAAACCCAAGAAGCAAATCCAAACCGTCAGCCTATAAGAAGAATATCCAGCCTACACGAAAGAATACTAAAGTTATGAAGTCTCCAAACACCTTCATAGCTGAATCTAATTTAATCAAGGTTATGACAGACATTCTTGGATTTTAGGCACAGCAGCCACCTCCCTTTTCTGCAGCAACAAGAATCTTCTACGGAACTTTAGACCGGTAAAGAATTTCACAATGTTTGTAGCTGTTGGTGGAGTACGCTGCGACATAAAAGGAATTGGAACCGTAAGGATGATCTTCGAAAACAACGGTGAGTTAGAAACTGTGGATCTTTTAAATGTATTGTATTCACCTAGATTAAGGCGAAATCTAATTTCTGGTTCACTGATTCATAAGGCAGGATCGACTTTTTCGTGTAAGAAAGGTCAAATTAATGTTTATTCTAAAGATGGAAACAAATTATTTACGTCGAAAAAGTTAAATGGTCTATTTTGTGTGAATCCCAGGATTGAAGTAAATCGCAATTCTAATGGTAAAAATGTAAAGGGAAACTCGCGATTTTAAAGTGTAAATAAGATTAAATTCAAAATTCAAATTTTTCTACTTTCAATGTAAGTAACTTGCGTACTTGGAACAATAGAATGTGTCATATTAATGAAAGTTATATCATACAAACCAGTAAGAACAAATGTGTAAAAGGATTACCAGAGTTAAAGCATTCAGATTTCAAATGTGAACCCTGTAAACTTACTAAATCTCGATGTAAATCGTTTAAACCGATAGGAAAAATACGATCGAGTAAACCACTTGAGCCTTTACACATGGATTTGTGTGGTCCCTTTCCTGATGTTGCAATTGGTGGTCATCGTTATTTTTTAAGCATTATAGACGATTATTCCCGTTAAGTAACTACCTACCCTATCAAAGAGAAAACTGAAGTTTTAAAATATTTCTCAAATTACCAGAAAACAACTGAAAGATTTTTGAATTCCAAAGTCATAAATGTAAGAACAGATAACGGCCTTGAGTTCTGTCATGCTGAGTTTCAATCATATTTAGATGATTTAGGTATTAAAGCCGAGAGAACGAATGTTTACTCACCACAACAAAATGGAGTGGCCGAGCGTTATAACTACACAGCAGTAGATGCAATCAAAGTAATGCTCAACTCTAGTGGATTAAGTAAAGGTTTTTGGGCTGAAGCACTGTTATGCCATACTTATGTTTGGAATAGAGTTTGTCATAGTCAAAATTTAACCCAGTTTGAACTTTACAGTGGTCATAAACCATCTGTAAAGCATCTTAAAACTTTTGAAAGCACTGCTTACTCAGGTGTACCTAAACAATTAAGGAAAAAGTTTGATATGAGGGCTGAAAAGGAGATAATGGTGGATTATGCTCTAAAAACCCGAGGATATCGAATCTGGTTACCTAATGAAAGAAAAATTGTCGAAACTATAAATATGTTTTTGACGGAGATAATATGTTAGAACCAAATAGCAGTGGAGCTGTACTGAACCCTAAAAGAAAACTATCAACATTTCATCGGATTCCGAATTCGATACTGCATCCGAGGAAGAATCTGAACATTTGAGTATCCCTAGAACCCAAAAATCACAAGTTTCTGAACAAGAGGGAGCATCTAATAACAGTGAAACTTCCGAGAAAGTTATTTGGGAAAGGAAAGCTGTTCCACGCAAAGATACGTCTAGAACTGACATTTATTATTATATTCAAGGTTCGAAAGATCGTTTTCATTGTTATAAAGATGTCGCGGAAGGTGAGGACAGATACTATCTCAAAGAAGATGATGGAGCCTCGAAAGTAACAAACATGCCTTTTATTTACAACACACTAAAACCAATATTCACTCGGCATACATGCCAGTTACAGATAAGCTCAATTTCTGAATCCATTGATGATTAAGGCAAGATCCGTGGCAAAAGAGCTGGCGTGAGCAGGTGCGAGTAAGCAAGCAAGCATGACGAAGCTTTCGGTGCTGGGAAGCATCCAAATATATTGCAGCATTGCCACCGAC
>BGPR01000910.1:205429-235369 GCA_013235015.1 Araneus ventricosus
ATATTGCAGCATTGCCACCGACGTCACTCCACAGCAGGAGCGCCATCTACAATATCAATACTTTCCACAAAAGATATCGAAGAATATTGTAAGACACATAATTTGGAATATGACTAAGCTCTATTTAATTTTTCTGGTAAAGATAAATATTCGGGAATAGTAACTATGGAGGAAGCAAACCAATCAGATTGACTAGAGGTTCAAATTCCAAGTAATTTTAATGCAGCTTTAAGAACCCCTCAGGCTGATAAATGGCAAGAAGCAATGAAAGAAGAAATTGAAGTCATAAAAGAACGTAAAGTTTGGGATCTTGTTCCGAAACCTGCAAACGGCAAAGTTATAGGTTGGCGATGGGTTTATACATTAAAACAGGATGAAAAGGGTGTTATAGTGAGATATAAGCCCTGTGCGAGATTAGTGGCACAGGGCTTTTGACAAATTCAAGGAATTCATTAAGACGAAATTTTTAATCCTCTGGTAAATTTTTCAATTATTAGAATTTGTTTCTCTGTATTAGTTTGTAAGCAAAAATGGCGACATTCCCAACTTGATATTAAATGTGCCTATCTATACGCTTCATTATAGGAAACTATTTTGATGTCACAACCACAGGGATTTGTCGATCCAAATAAGCCTGACGTCGTATGTCATTTAAATAAAGCCTTATATGGTTTACATCAGTCTTGGAGAGAATGGTTTTATGAAATTCACTCAGTACTTGAAAATTTAAGTTTTAAGAAATTAGAATCAACAAATTCCGTATACGTGTATCGGGAAAATGTTGTTCTGCTATTTTATGTGGACGATATTTTTCTATTTGCTAAAACTGACACTTTAATTAAATATGTTATAAAATTTTTAAGTACCCATTTTGATCTTAAAGTTTTAGGCAAAACCCGTAAATTGCTCGGTGTAGAATTTGAAGAAATGGGAATTGAACTTTTTACTCATCAGTCGGAATATATCCACAAAGTATGCGAGAAATATCAGTGTTTTAACTATCATGTTACTTCATTGCCTATTGCAGTTGGTATAGTTCTTTCTAAAACACAATGTCCAAGTACAGAAGTTGAAATTTCGGAAATGTCTAAATTCCCGTATAGAAATCTTTTGGGATGTTTATCCTTTATATCGGGAAGGACAAGACCTGATATTTGCTATGCCGTTAATATTTTGTCTCAATTCCAAAGTAATCCAGGGTTAGTGCATTGGAATATACTACTTAAATTACTTGGATATGTAGCTCAAACTAAAACTTATGAATTGAAATTTTATGAAACTAACAATTTAAACATCAATATTTATAGTGACGCTGATTTTGCAGCCAATAGAGATGATAGAATTTCCATTGGAGGTCTGATTCTTTTCATTGATAATTCACCCATTATATGGAAAACTTTCAAACAGAAATGTGTTAGTTAATCCACAATGGAAAGTGAAGATGTATCATTATTCGAATCCGTAAAAGAATTCGTGTGGATCATCCGAATTTTTAAAGAATTTGAGAATCTCAATGTAATAAAAACTAATATAACTAGTTATCGCTTTTGTGACAAACAAGCTGCAATCGATTTTTCTAAATCACCAGTAGAAAATTCTCGTACTAAACACATTGATGTTAAATACCACTTTATCAGAAATTTAGTATTTGAAAAACTTTTCATCCTAAAGTATATCAATACCAAACTAAATTTTGCAGTCCTCTTCACAAAACCTTTAACTAAAAGTAATTTGTCTAAATTTTTAAAAGATTTTTTGTGTTAAAATATAAAAGTCCAGGTGCGTACTGGCAAATTTTCATAAAATTGTAAATGCTTTAATGGCATGATTTTTTATTATGAATGTATAATTCTGATGTTTTTTCTATTTGCATGTGATGCCGCCTGTCTGGTTTCGAGGAATTTAAATGCCCACGAGGATGTCAGCTCTTCATCGAGTGAGTGTTGCCAAAGGGTACGAGTGGCCTCTAGTACCGTCTCGGAGGAGGTGCAATTGTAAACTGCCAGAGTACTCAAAGGTTCCGTTCGACTCGTTGGAGGGATGCATCATCGTCTTTGTCACGGGGGATGTTATTTTAATTTTGTAAGCCCTGTATTATGATAATGGAAGCTCCTATAGGTCCCCCTCGACTCCAGACAGCCTGCATGTGCATAATTGGACTATATTGTAAAATTTTGTAATGTTTGTTAAACTTGTAATAAATATATATATTTTAAATTTTTCATTCACTTCACATGACATAAATTTTTTTCAGAGGTACGCGAGAGGCGAGTCATTGTTAGGAAATTCTGCATTTTAACCTAAGAAGCTCGCATCTTTTCTAAATTGTCTTTCTTACCTTTACTCTAAGATTCGAAGCATTCTTTCTTTAAGATTTTCTCGTCATTTCTTTGAACTAGTCACTTCACTTGACACCCATACCAGCAGCTATTTAATCGGAATCGTATGACGTTGTCTATCCGATGCCCGTAGCTGATATGTATATCTGATTATTAGCAGAGTACACGCTAAATTCAATTGAACGTTTTCTGGACTCCAAAAGGGAGCGAACGTAAAAATTTACCTTTTCGATCTTTTAGTTACAGAAAACGCTCCTGAAAACACTTTTATAGTCAAAAACCAGTTTCTACTGCGTACTCGCCACGAAACTGATAACAGAATCTGATTACGTTGGTCCTTTTAGGAGCGATTTAAAATTACTGTTTCGGACACTAGGGATGTTCGAAAAATCATTGATTGATAATCATCACGTGACGATTTCGCGCGTTTCCTTATCTGTGTTTACACAGACCCGATAAGATCAGAGTGGGTGCCATTTTTTTTATTTTAGCAAGCGTTCTTCAGATCTATGGAAGCACGTTACAATGAATTGAAGTTAAGAAGATTTGCTTTATGGTGAGTTACATTTTCAAATTCTAAAATTGCCTTTTATCGTATTAAAAAGTCAGGAATCTGCCCAGATATTTTTTATATGACTGATATTATATTTATGCACATTCTGCAAAATCTTTGTTTAATGACCTACTTCCATTCTGAACATATCCCTGACATATGTTATATTTGAATGAAAATTTGAAAATTCCTGAGACATTAAAAATAATAAGAGATATCTTCATCCTGAATACATTGTTTTATGCCACTTTATTTTTAGAAAATTATATGTCATTAGCGATTATCCATTAGGAAGTTCAGGAAGAAATTTAAAATAATGAAAATTAATTTCATCCTCTATCATATTAATCACACTTATTTTCCTTTTTAATTTATGCTTGTTTTAAATGTATTGATATTTAAGTTGATTGTAGCAGTAATAGATAAAAGAATTTTAAAGTAAAAACTTGTGTCCCCCAATTTATAAAAATTAAACTGATAGTGAAATGAAATGTATAGTGTTTATTAATTTTTCATTATTTTAGTATTTTGGACATAGTTTAATAATTATAAAGTATCTACAGTTTCCATAAATATTTTTTTGATTTATGTGTTTATTTTATTTGAGATAAAATGTGTACTCCTCAGAATAACTTCCATTAATAAGTGTTTCAAGTACAACTTAGGGAGAAAAAAAATTGCAAAATTTAATTTGCCTGTGCACAAAATGCTTGTGTTTGTCAGACTATTCTAATGAAAGTTTAGTTATCAAAATTATATCTAATACATATAATATATTTAACATTATATCGATGAACATTCTGCAAAAACTGTTAAATGACCTAATTCCTTTTTGAACATAACTCTGACATATATTATACTTGAATGCAAATTTGAAAATTCCTGAGACATTAAAAATAATAGATATCTTCAACCTGAATACATTGTTTTATGCCACTTTATTTTTTAGAAAATTATTTATCATTAGAGATTATCCTTTAGAAAGTTGAGGAAGAAATTTAAAATAATGAAAATTATCTTTATCCAATATATTAATCATATCTATTTTTATTTATATCTTTTAAATATATATATATATATATGCTTAGAATGTTAATGAGAATTTCTTCATCAATCTGGATTTCTTCTTATAGATTTACTTTCCATTGAGATTACTAAAATTCTATGTTTTGTCTCCTATTGATGTACAAGTTGCCTAACGATCAAGTCATTTACAAACATAAAACTAGTTTTTATGTCATTTAGAAAGAAAGAACAGACTGTCTGTAAGTCCTCAAAGCATTCTGTCCTCGGAGAGACTTCAGTGCTATGTAAGCTACGACTGTACCTATAAGATGTAGGACAAGTATCAACCTTGTTAAATGGAAATGTGATCTGTAAATATGTTCTTAAATATGGTCGTCTAAATAAATGTCTCTTTTAACTTATACGATTCGTCATTTCTGAAATGCTCTATCTCATAGAAATTCCACTGCATGCAATAAGCCAGGACGCTTTTAGCTTATTATCCAGCAGCTCTTCATAACTAGTGTTACTCAAGCTGCCTGTCTCTACTTTACGAGACTAACAAGTGATATTCTCAAACTCGCTTCCTGTGTCTAACAAGCGTTAAATCTGTAATGATCAAATTTTTTGTTAAAATTTTGATTATAGTCTTTTTATTTATACTTCGCTTCACGTCAGTTCCTTTAAAGACGTATAAATGATGCTTAACTGTCTTTCGAATATAGAATACTTAAAGCTTCTCCCTAGAGATTTATAAATAGAATTTGATTCTGAAGAGAGGTTTAACCCCTTATTTACCAATTAATTTACCAGTAACTTTTGAATTTTAATTTTGCATATTTAGATACGTTTTGCAGCAGAATAGCTATAGGAAAGAGTGAGAAACTTTGTTAATTTAACAAAATAACTTAATTAATTAATTAATAATTAAGAAATTTAATTTCTGCCTTGAGCTGCAAGCTGCTTCAACTGCTAGCTGTTGCAACTACATGTTACGTGTCCTACGTGTTCTTGTGAATGCCATCATGAAAAATGGTCATATTATGAAGATGTAAGCGTGGTTTAAGTGGTACTTTTAAGTACCGTCGGGATATAAAGGGTTAAACGAATCAACATTCACCTATCCATCTTCACCCTGTTGATAACTCATCATATGATGACGTTGATCATTAAGATCCATTATTCACTTCTCCAGTCCTGTTGATCACTCATCATATGATGACGTTGATCATTGATCATTAAGATCAATTACTCACTCCTCCAGTTCTGTTGCGAATTAGCATATTGTTCATGAACCAATCCAAACATTCTTATTCATCTCAAGAAATCTGGGAAGGCCATATAGCATGATAACTTGGTCAGAAAAAATTGCAAAATACAGACCAATTACATTCCACAAAATAAGGCTGTTGTCATTAAATAACAAAGAAAAAATAGTAGCATATTAATAAGTGTAAATAATAAGCTTAACAAGAAGTAGTTAACATAAATAAAGAATATTTCGATTCAGCTAACGTTTATCACTTTAATATTAGCTGAAAGATAGAAAAAATAAGCATAAATGTATCTTCTGCAGCTTGTCAAACAACATAAGAATCACAAAATGGATGAGCAAACTTCAATTTACTGCCATCTACCAAGCAGTTAGACAAGCAACAAATATTGGCTGACTGGAGTATGGCATAACAGTTTCTGTAACCTTCTGCCTGGAAAATATCCCATCATTCCCCTTAAGGTGGTCAAACATCCAATAATTCTTTTCAATAACAAACATTTTTCGGATGAATAAAAGCCACTGTACTGTGCTGCAAATATTATATTACGTAGGATATGTGACGTTTTCTTTTTTCCTAATCCCGAACAACACATTCATTCTGACCTTATATAACAAACAGACATTCTGTTTTTAACTTGTAAAGGTTATTTGCAATTTATTTACAACAAAATTTTCTGAAGTTAACAACATCGAATCGAAAAACATTTCTTTCATCTCCGTTGCCAGGCAACGTTCACAAAACAAAAAAATCCCTTTTCGGCAAGCTTGAAGGCAAAGGTAGATTCCTTTATGTTAATGGTTAATGTTACAAAAGTAAAGAAATATTACATATTGATCAATACAGACATAGCCAATGACTTTATTGTTTCTACACATTGCAATATTTACGTTGTGATTCTGTTTTCATGTCATTTAATTTTTTACTATATCAAGGTTTCATCATTCCAGTTTTCATTCCAAAAAGTTATGATAGATTTATCGGTCAGTACATTCGTCAGTTTTTTTTTATATTTCAACACATAATTATTCAACAGGTAGGAATCATAAAGAAATAAACATTTCAGCAGTGCAAATATCTCCTAGATAACATTAAGCCAGCCTATCTGAAACAGTAACAAGAAATTGACAATTGACATGAATGAAGTCTAGATTTAAAAATTAATTTATTTAATCTATTTCACAATATAATTGTGCGAACATTACTTTGTCATATGGTAAAATCACATGACATGATACACATAAACACTACTAAAATGGGCTCATTTAGAGAACTCCCTGGTTACAGAGATAATAGTCACTAAATTCTTAACATATAAGAGAATAAAAATTATTAAACATTGTGAGTGGCAAATTTAATACGTGTGTTTAAAGCATAAGATATGAATGCAGCCAATTTGAACAGTAAATTTAAATCTCCATCGACGGTTAAAACCAAATACTCAGGCAGAAAATCCCAAACAACTTTAAAGTTAAGGAGATATTTTTCAATATCAAAAGGGATAAAGGGAACTCTTATTTAAATATCTATCGTTTTTGGCTATTTTATACTGATTTTATTAAACAAATCATGGTCCCGCCATGTTTAGTTAAATATCAAATTAAAGTATTCTGTCAAATTAACCTATTATCAAATTAACTATTAAAATTATTTGATTAATTAAAATTAACTATTTACTTAATTAAAGTTAAATAATTAATTGTTACAAAAACTTCACTAAAAACTTTTTTTATGGCTCATACTATATGCCAGCAATTTTTATCTTATAATTATCTAATAATTATATTAATTTAAATAATAGTCGCTGTGGATATGTATGTATGTTCCACATCTCCTCCTAAACCACTAGACTGATTTCAATCAAACTTTTTCTTTAAGAAAAGAGAAAGGTCACTTTCAACTTTTCAAAGCCTAAAAGCTGCTTAAATTTCACTTAATTAAAATTTAAGCAAGGCGCTTTCCCGCAATATCGTTCATTTCCATAAATATGTTTCTCTCATTTTGATATTTTTTTGAAAATTTATTTTAAACTGAATTCGTAACAATATTCTTGTTGAACAAGAATAATACGAAGAACTGTTTCCAGAAGGAAGAACGCAAAAAGAAAATTTTAAAAGTAGACGATTTAACAATTTATATCGGGACCAGCTATTGATTTATTTTCAAGCTTTAAATTAATGAATATTTAAATAAATTTAATTGTTTCAAAATATTCATTAAAACCTCTTCATTGACTTTAGTAATTGTTAACAAAATTTGGTGTACCTATATAATAAATAATAACGTATGAAGAAAACTGATGTTTTTAAAAATTGTCTGGTTCAATTGATATTCTCTTTTTAATTAAAAGCACTTCAGATCAGAAGAGGAATTTGTGTATTATAATATTTATACAATAGTAATTTTTACATTAAAAATATTAAACATGAAAACATTTTAATCCGGTATATCAACTTGTTTACCGCATAAAAAGTGAAAGTGAATGCGGTTGATGGGAACTCATAACTTCTAAGTCATTCTTGCTGTCAAAAAACTTTCAATATAAAAGTAGTTTGTTATGATAAGGTGATAATTCCCCTAATTGAAATTTTCTTTCTCTCTTCAATCTTGATGAAGCTATGGGGAAATGATAAATTGGGAGGGGGGTATTGAATATCGATTTTCAGCTCATAAGTTATAAGCAATTCTATCAGACCAAAAACTTTTAGTATAAAAGTTGTTCGTTATCATAAGGTGATAATTCGCCTAACTGAAATTTTTTTTCTATCTTTAGTCGTAACAGAGCTATGGGGAAATGATAAGTTGTGGAAGGGATTGAAAATGGCTTTTTAGCTCATAACTTCTAAGAAATTGTGGCTATCAAAAAAGTTTCCATACAAAAGTTGTTTGTTGTGATGCGGCAATAATTCGCATAATTTGAATTTTTCTTTCTATCTTGAATCGTAAGGGAATTATGGGAATATGAAATTCCAGTCCCCCACCATTTCCACACCCTTTGAGCTGGTTAGCCCATCTGCGAACTCGGCCGAGATTTTCACCGTCCTTACAATATATCTATCGCCAGTAAAAATCTAATCAAAATTACTCTAGTTATCGTGTTTACAAAATAACACGGGCTAAAGCGTTATACATATACTTCTCTACTAATAATAATAAGGAAAAGAACATTTTGCCCTCTATTCTAATAGATATTGTAGCTACAAGAATGAAAGAGGGTGGAAGAGACTGCATATGACGAGAGCTCTCCAACAAGGGGTAACATGCATAGGTTGAAAGATATTTTAAGTTGGGGGAGAGGAGGGAAAGGGAGGGAAAATCACTTTTCAGATCATAACTTCTAAGCAATTGTAGCTATCGAAAAGGTTTCAATACAAAAGTTGTTTGGTATGATAAGGCAATAATTCGCCTAATTTGAATTTTCTTTCTATCATTAATCGTAAGGGAATTATGGGAAAATGTAAATTTCCATCCCCCCACCCTTTCCACCCCTTTGAGCTGGATAGCCCATCTACGAACTCGACCGAGATTTTCACTATCCTTACAACATATCCAACGCTGGATAAATTTAGATCAAAATTACTCCAGTTATCGTGTTCAGAAGATAACATGGGAATATATATATATATATATATATAAACTTTTTAAAGAAGGGTGGTTTTGGGTTCTAGGGGTCATGATCGGTGAAGATCTGCAGAAATTTTCCGGAAGTCGTGTCATGAGAACCATTGCAATAGGAAGAGTTCCTATAAGGAATCTACCTGATTGCGGCGTTTCCATTATATTTCTACTCCACTAATTCAAGTATGTGCCTGCCAAACGGCTCTTTTGATTTTTTAAATATTTTTTGAAGTAGATTATATTTTTATGACGTCCTTATATTTTAAATACCCTTATTGCGTACTAAATAAAACTTGGATATTATGGAGAATGGATGCTAATTGTATGAAAGGGATTTTTTTATAAACTATTTTCAAATCTTACACCATGTGAAAAGAATAATGATTTAGCTAAATGAAGGACAATCTTTCTCCCCAAACATCTGAGATTTCTTATTCATCAAATGAAATAGAATACTCTACAAACGTACCAAAGGCAATGGGATAAGGATCACAAGCCAGCTATCATTGGCGACGACTGAGGGGCAAAAGTGGGGGGGGGGATTTACAGATACTTAAAAGTACACGGGAGAATAGGGGGTAGACAACACAATTTAAAAATTTAGTTACAAAATTAGCTAGATTTTGCAGACACTATTGCTTTTTTATAATTTCTAGTTTTTGGCAACAAAAATGAAATAAAAATTTAATTTTTCCCGCAAGAAGTCCCCCTCCTCCCGTGTCGCCGACATTGCGAGCCATGGCATAGAGTTGTCAATGAAGTGAGCATGAGATCAAAGCAATGGAAAAAGGAAAAAGCAATATTCCCGATAAAGCATGATCTATTTCTCTCTTCACTTTATCAATTCAAATTTCGAACTTACAGCGCCACTATATAGATTTTGCGGTCAAGACCACAAATATCCAATAGAAACCCCAATATATGCAAAAGTTAATAAATAAAAAAATCTAATTTTTAATACAAGCAAACACGTAAAATTTATTCTTATGTATTTGCATAAGAATAAATAATACATAACTTATATTATTTATATTAATATGTAACTTATATATTAATATAAATAATTTACGTTATGTATTACTATTTAGTGATACTTATAAAATATTGATATCTATAATATAAAAAAGGAAATACATGTGTCTGTGTGTGTGTCTGTCACAACCACTCCTCCGAAACAGTGAACGGTAGCCACATGAAACTTGTACATTTCATTCTCGGGTAAATTTCAAGGTATTTTCTATTTTCAACTTTCAGAATTAATTAATTCTTCAGATATTTAATTAAATAACAAAAATTAGCAGCTTTTAAGCCTAATGCTTAGACATTTTTTGCCAATAACTTCTGAAATATTTATTGCACGACAGTTATTTTTACACCATCTTCAAGAACAGCAAATTATCGTTTTAATGATATTAATTCCATTGCGGTAAAGTGTTTTCTCTGATTGTTATTAACGTGTAAAAATATATTTTTAACGCAATTTCTAACAATACTTTTTATTCTTATAGGATTAAATTCAATCCAATTTACTGTTTCGCGAAAATGCTTTTGCCACTGTTAAAGTTTAAATTAGAAAATATTGTTTTCTTTTGACATAAACAACAAAGGGTACTTTTTACTTCCGATTTCCGGTTGTCGTAGCATTTACCCCTTTTAATACGGTTACAAAGTGGTTAATTATTCTCTCGATGTTCTGAGTGTGTGTTATGCCTTCAAGGCTACTTAGTCCGGCTCCTATCGTAGGAAGAGGAAAAAGGAAGGGGAAAAAAGATGTTCTAACGGTCTATTTGTCGCGAGAACTCCTCCTAAACGGTGAATAGTCTTGACATGAAATTTGCACGTGACATTCTGGGGTCCATTCTTAGATTAATTCAACTCTTTCAAACTTTCAAAAGAATTACTTTCTAAGATATTTAATTAAATAATGAAAATTAAGCCAATTTTCGGCGTTTTATCTCATTTTTTTGCCATTAAATTCAGAAAAATATGTTTCACGTAGATTATTTACATACCATCTTAAAGAGCAGAAAATTATCTTTTTAAATGATTCCAATTTAAATGTCATGCGTTCTGTTCCTTAATTTAATAAACATTTCAAATTTATTCCATACACAATTTGTAAAAAGGCTTTCTACTATTGTATTTAAATTCAAACCTATTTATCGTTTCATCAAATCCTTCATTCCCGTATTTTTATCATTGTGAAAGTTATTATAAAAAAATATTGTTTTATTTGAATATTAAAAGAGAGCAGAATTTTTATTTTCGTTTTTATTCTGTAGCATATACCTCTTTCAATATGTTTGAGCCACAATCCAATGATGTTAATTACTCTTTCCGCGATTTTTCATGTAAATTTACAAATTTTTTAAATTATCAGAATGAGTACTTATAATTCTTAATGAATATTGAGCCAGCTTCCCACCGGAGGGAGAGCGCCTAAGGAGGAAAAGAAAGAACACTATGCGGTTTTTCCGGTCAGTGACAAACACACTAAAGAGAAAAGACTTGTAGTCCGTATAATGGCAATAAAATCAAAGATATGAAAGAGCTTCTGCTGTCTCCTTAGCAATGATGGGGAGGGGAAAATGAAGTACGAATGACTACGAGATTCTTCCCAGATGGTTCAAACTAAGGAGAGAAAAAGAAGAGGAGTGTTTAACTGTTGGTCGGGAGTGTCAGAGAGCACAGCTGTGGATTAACGAAAATCAACGAAAAACTCTTTTATTAAGTTGAAAGTGTTATAAGTGCTTTGACTTGAAAATATTTCTATCTGGAGCAACGCCGGGTATATCAGCTAGTTATTATATGAAAGAAAATAATTAATATAACTTTAATTTCCTTGCTTTACTTTCAGCAAATTTATTTAAAATCTCACTTATGTAGTCTATGCATAATTTGTTTTCTTTAGAAATCAAATCTAGGTTGGATAGCATTTCTTGAGCCGTTATGAATTTTAAATAATTTGTCTTGTTTTCAGCGTATGAACCGTGCTTCCTCTCAGAGAAAAATATTTATTAAATTTAAGCTAATCAAACAAAAATATTCCAGTACATCGACAAATATAAATGGGTTCAAATTTATTAGCAGTCAGACTATTCCTAATGATTAAATATGCACCGCATACTTTTACAAGATGAAATATGTTTTATTGACTTAGAATTTTTTTACTTTCTCGTATACGAAGTATACAAAGAGAAAGTATTATAATCGTCCAAAAATTCAAACTTGAGATTTTAATGTATCTCCACGTTTTAGACCTCCCTGAGTACGAAAAGCACAATTTTGGAATTATGTCTTTCTGTGCGTATCTGTAAACACGATAACTCGAAAACTATTAGAGCTAGAGCGATGAAATTTGGTATGTGATCTTTACACATAATTTGTAGGTTTCTATCCAATTTCAGACAAAATCCGTCGAAGCAAAGTTTATCTGTCAGTCAGTGTCCATGTGAACACTATAACTCAAGCACTTAAATAACTAGATAGATAAAATATGGTACACAGTTTCATCGTCAAGTATGTAGGTCCGTATAAAGTTCTGGACCAAATCCGTCAAAGGCTTGAATGTCTTTTGGTCTGTATAATTGCATACTTGTTAAGATGATAACTTCTAAACTCTGTGACTTAGATTAATAAAAATTGGTATGAGGTCTGTTAACATCAATTGTAGATCCGTGCTCAAGTTTCGTTTCAATCGGTTGAAAAAAAGTTGTTCAAATTGCATATTTGGTTTCTTCGGCATTGAACGACTCAACAAGAAGGCGCGAACGATTCGCTCGTTTTCCCTTCCTGTGTTAGGAAATTGACCATGTTACTGCCGCTTGGTGCATTTTTACTCCACTCGCGTTAGGGAGGATTTGAGAATGTTTCGGGGAGAGTAGTACTCCCGCCAGTTTAGTCTTTTCCTGTTAATTTCTCGGTCTAAGTTTTGAGGGGAGGTGGGCTTGGGAATACAGAAAATAAATTTGGTTAGATTCCATAATCTCATAACAATTTCGGATATTTTCATGATGTAGCTCCTTGGGGGGAGGGGTGCGTACACTAGGGTGGATCGAAAATTCAAAGCGTGGATAAAATAATCGGCATAGGGTGCAAAAGTTGTCTTTTAAGTGTACTAGCATACATGCAAAATGTTTTCAACTTTGTTTAATATCTTCCGGTGCCCCAAGACGCTTACATATTTACAAAAAAACGATTTTTATACAAATTTTGACTTAAAAATAAAAAATAAAAAAAGGGTTAAAAAACGGTTTTACAGGGAGAAACGTAGAGTATAGGGCGAAGGAATGATAAAAATACCAACAAAAATTGGAAAATTATCGTAATGAAAAAATATCGCGTCTGTTCGATATCACATTTTGTAAGTGTACAAATTTCGATACATGTAAATGCCAAAAAGACATGAAAATTCCACTTGTTTAGCGATTGTTTATAAAGGATCAAAGATTAGAAAGGAAAATGATTATTGGAGAAGTGGAAGTAATTGCGACTGAAAAAAAGAGAAAAGGAAAAAGAAAACAGATGGAAAACGAAAGAATAAAACGTAAAATGGTTAAAACTGATGCTGATGCTGCTCATTCTCAATCAGTGGAGCAACTTGAGATCAACACTATGTCTTCGTCCTTGTATGCAGATAGGGATGTAATTACCTTGGAATATCAATCAGAAAATCGTTTAGATTTCCCTACCTTAGCAAGGTAATGTGATCGATACGGAATTTCAGATAGAGCAGCTGCTTCATTTGCCAGTGCTGTTTCACAAGACATTGGAATTGTAAACGAAGGAGAGACTACACATGTAGTAGACAGCAATAAAATTCTTAGGCAGCGCAATAAGCTTTAAAATGTAGTTGCAGAGTCTACTAAGTTAACAGTGTCTTGGTCTCTTTTAACCGGATTATATTTCGACGAGAGAAAAGACAACCCAAAAGTGCTAATTAAGAAGGACACAAAAGTACTAACCAAAGACCACAAAGGAGGAGAATTATATTCTTGTAAACGAACCTAGCTCTGTGTATATCGGACATGCTAGTGCTGCAACAGGAGGAGCTAAAGCCACAAAAGAAGCAATACTCAATTTTTTTGTATCAAATAATATGCAATTAAATGGGCTAACTAATTGGATGCGATGGAACAAATGTTAATACTGGGCACAAGGGAGATATTATTCGCTTGATGGAACCGGCCTTAAAAGACCATTACAATGGTGAATTTTTTTGCTTCAAACAAATGAGTTACCTCTACGTCATCTACTAAATTCTTTGTATGGTACAACAACTGGTCCTAAAGAATTTTGTCGACCAATTGGTAAAGCAATCGAACCCTGCAAGGAGCTACCTGTAGCTCCTTTTTCTCAATAAGTGTGGAGAATATGCCAGATAATATAGATAGAATGGTTCTCAGCAATGATCAGCAATATCTATATATTTGCCTAGCAATATCATGTGGTGAATGTTATTCTGATCTGGCATTAAGAAAGCCTGGTGCAGTTGCTCACTCAAGGTAGCTAAACAATTGCAAGTAGAATTTAAAAGTTGTATGTGGTCACAGAAAATCCATCTGACAATCTTATTATTCTAGCAATATATATTATGAAGTTATATGCAACCTGTATGTTTTCATGTCAAAACATAGCCCTCCATAACAGAAGGTGCTCTGTATATTTGGAGACTTATCTCATTTTCTAGATATTTGTGGAACCCAATTTAAGAAATATAGTACACACTTTTATTCAACGAAAGAACTTGTTTTGTCATACTGAAAATTTGCTATTGTCAATGTTCACAGATAACAGGGAAAATATAAGGTCTTTAGTGCTGCGAAAACTAATTTGTGCAAGAAATGAAAACAGAGGATCATCAGAATAAGAATTTTTCAAGTAACAAAAATAGACTTTAAAAGAAAGGGTTTTTTTGCACTTATTAACTAGCAACGAGTTGGACCTTTTGAACCACCTCTTTTGATGGATGTGTCATTTAAAGAAATTGAGGCCATGGTAAAAGTTAGACGGAGGAATGGAAAAAATACCCAAGCCATACCCAAGCTGTAGAAATATGTTTTCGCTTAGGGTCTGAAGCGTCGGAAAGTGTATATGGAGAAGAGAAGAGACACGGCTTCATATTAAATAGGATACAATCAAGAAGTCTTATCAAGCATTATAATACCAAAAAGGATTACATCCTTTAGAAAAATGTAAATCTTCGAACTAATAGAATTAAAAAATCTATGAAATAAGTTCACTTTTTATAAGTTTTGTGATTTATTGCTTTGACTATTAAATTTATACTTCATGCATTATTATAAAATTATAATTATTTATGAGTTTATGCTTTAATACTTGAATAATCTGCAAATTTTTAAAATATTTTTCGTTAGTTCACAATTTTTAATAGATATTTGTAAAAATGTCAATTTTTAACTTTTTGGGGGGCTTTCGGGCCACCAGAACATATGAATGAATTTTAATAATAATAAAAAATGTAAACTAATATACCCAAAACAAAACTTTCTTCGCTAAAGAAAATTTTGAAAATATTTTTTTATAAATTTTCAAAAAAAGTAATTTTTAACTATTTTGGGGGCACTTGGGGCACTGGAAGATATGAATGGATTTCAATAAAAAAAATATATGTGAACTAATATACTTAAGACACAACTTTCCCACCCCATGCCAAAAATAATTTCAAGACAAAACAAAAAAAAATTGTAAATTTTCATAAAAAATTCAATTTTTAACTATTTTTGAGACGCTTGGGGCACCGGAAGATATAAATGAATTTCAATAAAAAAATTATATAAACTAATATACTTAAGACACAACTTTCCCGCCCCCTGCCAAAAATAATTTCCAAAAAAAATTTTTTTCCTATACTTTTCGATCCACCCTAGCGTACACCTCGGAGACCAATCTTAGACACGCTCAGAGACATATTAGAGGTGACATCGAAAATGCACTTCATTATACCACTTTCTCCCCTAATACAACTTTCTCGCACTTCCAGAAACCATCTGCAACCTATAAAGAAATCTGATTAATGAATATTTTAACCGTCCCATGCTAGAACCCAAATGTGCTGTTTACGGCTCTGAGGGACGCTAAAAACCATATTACAGGTGGCATCGGATATTATCCTTACTCTGCCACTTCCTTTCCTCCTATTACTAGCATTTTGAGAAACCATCCGCAGACATTTGAGACATCTGAAAAATGACAATTTTTAACCGCCCCATCATAGAACTGAAATACCAGATTGAAATATCTTAGAGGTGCTCAAAAACATATTTCAGGCGACATCGGAGATCCTCTTCACGATGCCAACTTCCTGCCTTCAAATTAATTAGCGCTTTCAGAAACCATCCGCAGCCATTGGAGACATCTGATAAATGACAATATTTAACCGCCCCCATTTTAGAACCAAATGTCTGGTTGACAGATCTTAGAGACGCTTAAAAGCATGCCATGAAACGGGATTGCTTTGTATCGATTTTCATGGCTTCAAAAGCAATTCGAGATTTGTTGCATGCATTTCTGTTGAAAAGGCTATTTTGAATTTCTCTAGAAAAGGACCTGGTTTTTTACCTCATTAGGTGATTATTACAGAAGCGGTTTGGATCATACAGTAATTTAACAATAAATTATAGCACTAATTATATTTTTTTCAAATATTTCAATAACAAATTCACTCTGTGCAATGTTAGACATTTCTTGGAAACCTCGATGGAAATATACAAGAAAAATAAATTATATATATATATGTAATGTTTTAAAATTTGTAATCTTCCTTAAATATTTTTAAAGCCACTTTATTTTTAATTACGAACGAATTACTTCTACTTCAATCTTCGATAAACGCGCTTCTACTTTGACCCACAAAGTTATGAGATTTTCGGGATTTGCATGTTCTCTGAGCAGTATAAAAATACATTTCTGCCGTCATCTTTCTCTTTTTACGATGTAAATTCTTTCTGGTAAGACGCTCCGATTTGCGCGTAAGTGTTTCATTCATGGCTATGGCTCGTACTCCAGCAATATTCAATTTTTATCTACAGTTGCATTATCTGCACCATCATCATTTTACTTAATATTGTTTAAATTCTTATAAACCTGTTTTGGGAGTGTCAACAATTGTAAATACATTTAATAATTCCTCCTCAATACATCTCCTAACAGAAGAAATGTTACACATATATTTATAATATTTAAATTTAATTTTAATTTCCTTTTCAATTTAATATTTCTTTTAATGTATTTACTTTTGGTTTTTGTCTCAGAAATTATTAATGTTAATTTATCAATTTAATGCAGAAATGTTTAGAGTTGTTTAGGATTCCTTTGTCAGATTTGAAAATGGTATGGCTTGGTTCTGAAAATTTTGAAAATGATAATAGGTTTGCAATAGACTTTTAGGTACAACAATTTTTAGATTTTGTTTTTTAATTTTAATTTAAGAGTTTTAAGTAATTTTAAAAACTGTCTAATTATCTTTCTAATAAAGTTATCTTATAACTTTGAAAGTTATAATACTTCATACTTTGTTTTTTAAGATGAGAAGATTTTTAAAATTCTTAGAACAAACCGATTTATAATTATGCTGTGCATTCTTCAGGTTATGGCTATGTTATATCTAGAATTGTAATTTTTCCTTTTATCTTCTCATTTTGACATAATTTGGGAAATACTCCGTTTTACCATCCAACAATTAGGCTTCGTAGAGGGCTGGTACCGTAACCCATGGGAAACAAGATGCGCGGGTTCCTAATCTTGCAAGTCATTATAATTGTCGTTTTTCTGTATTGTATTGTCTTTTTCTTATCTTTTTGGTGATATTATAATTTCTAGAACAATGTCTTATTTTTTATAATTGACTAAGTTTGTTTACAGATAAGGTAGCATTATTTCATCAAGATTCTGTTTAATTATTAAGGCTTTTGCAATGTTTACTGACATAGATTTTAATAGTACTTTTGGTCATGACAATTTTGATTAGGTTTGGAAATTTTTGGATTTTGTTTTTTCCTAAGTTTGATCTTATTTACTATATATCTGATTATAATAAACAATTATACACCATCGCATCCCGTCACTCCGGAATGGTGATTCTTTTCTTGAGTGTGCATTAATATATCAATCCATTACCACACTTTTTTTAGTTAGATAAGCGTTTATTAACATTTAAAGGTCTGCATTAATGCACTCAACTGAACGATACAAGTTGCAACGGTCTTTTCTTTCTCATTTGATAAAACTAGGGGACTTCCAGGTTTTCTTATATGAAGTAGCTTTCCTTTGCTACAAATTGTTCGTTTGGAATATCGAAAAAGCTTCTGCCCCCTCTAAGAGTATACTAACCTTGTGAAATGGCATTAAAGCAAGTTCTAGGGTCTCTGAAGAGAAATCCAAATACTATTCGTTTCAAAAGCCCGAGACCAGCAGTTTTGACAATTTTAGTACGGAAATGGATGGTAATCAATGAGTAAGTTGAGCGCTTTTAGGGAGTTCTTTGTTAGCTCGTAATCTTCGTCCGATTAGGCATATTTTTTTAGTTAATCTTTACAGCAAATCATTAAATGAAAAAAAATTCTACATAATGCTAGCTAAAATCTTAACATCTTCCCCTCCAATTTTCACTTCATCCCTATTTTGGTGAAATTAACTCAGGCTGGCGCATGCGCAAAATTAGGTAGGGTATATAAATGAACAGTACTTAAAAGTCCCTTTATACACCCTGTGTATATATATGAAGAAAAGGCAAACATTGTTCTTGTTATTATTTAAGACAAAAATAAATTTAAAAACCAACTGAGGTTGCTTTGTACCACAAATTTCCATGATGGAAAGAAGCCCTCTTTTTCATTGCAAAGTTACCCCACGTCCTAAAACAAAAGCAACAAAATAAATGCTAGATTTATTATCTTTCATATTTAAATACATTTGCCTTTAGAAATAATGCATTCCGTATCCCTAATAATTTGGTCTCTATTTCACTTTTCAACAAGAATTTTATACTAGTAAAAAGTTACCTTCACGAGTGCAAAGTATATATCCAACACAAAATGCGTTTATTTGTAAAAGTTCTTCGGTTCAAAAGAAAGCACTGATAATCATATTTGTTGAAAATGCTGCAATCGAATTACTATGGAAACTGATGATTATACTAACTTACCATATTACATGTAAAAGAGATGCATAAGAGCCTATACCCGCATTTTCTATTCTATTTTAGTTTTTCCTAAACAAATATGTTTCAGAGATTGGATAACAAACCGCCTCTGCTCTTTCCATGTGTGGATGTCGTAGGGAAGAAGGAACATGAAAACGCAAACATACATAATTTTTTTTTTCTTGCTCAAAAGATGCTATTTCTTTAGCTTCTATTGCACAGTAATGTTTATTGGTATAGTTTATTTAATGAAAGTTCATTTGTACAGTTATCTTTAAGTTCAAATTGAATCACTCAACACTTAATTTCCTTATTATATTATTCAAATTTGGAAAACTTTTCCTACAGAAATGCTAAATAAACAATAACAATTTTCACTAATCAATTTTAAATAAATGATTAAAATTTAATATTAATTTACAAAAAAGATTATTTCTATATTCCTTGCATACGTATTGCAAAATATTTCGTTAAACTCAGCTAGTTTATATTTCAGTTATGTTCGAAAAAATCTTTATGTCTAGCATCACTTTTAAAGAATTAACCAGAAGATAACCATAAGAAATATGGGTGATTCAAACATTTTTGCCACTTTCTGCACTAAGTCTATTTTGTCTAGGGCCTTTCTATGCATGAATTCTTTAATCTTGCTCTCTCTCCCCTTCGTACTTTCTCGTATTCGAAGTATACAAAAAGAAAGTATTGTTATCGTTAAAAAATTCGAACTCGAGATTTTGACGAATCTCCATGTTTAAGACCTCCCTGAGTCCGAAAAACACAATGTTGGAAATTATGTCTGTCTGTGTGTCTGTGAACACGATTACCCCAATCTATTAGAGCTACGGGGATGAAATTTGGTATCTCATTTTGACATATAATTTGTAGGTTTCTGTCAAAGTTCAGACAAAATCCATCTACGGGAAGTCTGTCTGTCCGCTTTCATGTAAACACTATAACTCAAAAACCTGAATGGCTAGATGGATAAAATTTGGTACACAGTTTTATCATTAGGAATGTATGTCCGTATAAACCTTTGGACCAAATCCGTCGAAGTGTTCTCTGTCTGCCGGTCTGTATAATCGTATACTTTTGAACGCAATAACTTCTTAACAAAATTACTTAGGTAATTGGAATTTTGTATGTGGCTTTCTAGACTTAATTGTTGATTTTTGTCTAATATTTGTGTCAATCGATTAGAAAAAAAAGCATTCAAATTGCAAATTTGGTTTCATTTATTTACACAGTAGGGTGGGCCGAAAAAAATCACTTTTTGTTTTCATATCTCTATACCGTGGAAAAGTTGCGAATGAGTGAGAATTTAAATGAGAAAAACGTAAGGAAATTGATTGATAACTTCAGTTCGCGCATCGGCTTTGAAAAACTTAAAAATTGACAAAAATCGACTTTTAAAAAAAAATTTGAAATTTTAAAATTTTTCTTTATTTGTTTATTTTGGCATTAGCTGCTAAGTACTGATCTTCTTAAGAGTAATAAAGTTTATTTCATCAAAATCCCTAAGTTACGATGGCACGTTCCCTCCAAGGTTGACAAAAGTTTGTGAAATTACTTCAATATGCAATTTTTAGTTCCTAACCCTCAACATAATCTTCATAGATCATCTTGTCGAAGAATTGCAACAGATCGATGTATATGCACGTTAAAAATTATTTAGGTCTAAAAATATATCAATCTCATTTATTTTCTTTGTTTATTGTAACACAATGCAAAACTAAGCTCCAAGATTACAATATTATTTGTTACTTAAGAACAAATGGCAAGAATGTAGAAAAAAATTAACAGACCGTTAAGGAAACAGTTTAGCTAATAAGACATCATTATGTCTCTTAAATTTGTTGCATGGAATTTTACTCTTTCTTCTGACCAAATGAGACTTGGAAGTGTCATTTCTAGGAAATTTCGAACATTTCGGGTAATAGCGTCGTCCACATACTTTTCGCGATGCTTCTGATTAGCGCCGCCCCTCAGAATTTGAAGTCTTGGACACAAATATGGAGTAAAGCTCTCGTAAATAAGGTCTTCTACAGTCTGAAGAATGTGATTTTCTCAAAGAAAAATTAGGATATCAATACAAGAATCCACCTTCTAGTAAGGAAAAAATTATTAAAATTACTCTAAGCAAATCATAAACTCCTATTATGATATAAAAATTAATAGTTTCAATTTTATTCACAGTGGGAAACATTTCAAAACATTAGATATGCTATGCACAATTTTCCATGTTGATATTTGCTGTTCATTTATTTTTTTATATAAGCAACTGCAATTTATTATTATTTATTTTATGTCAAACGTTTTGGAAAGGGGCAGGAAATAAATTTGGCTTTATATTGTATACTACTAACAATTTCTGATCTATACATAAAGTAGCTGGGTGCGCCAATAGCCCCTGGCAGACGCCCAGTTGACCGTAAAAACACTTTGTATCTGATAAGAGTTTGACATATCAATCAACTGCTTGTATGAAACATGGAAACGTTCCATTCAGATACGGTAAACCTGGAGTTTACGGTGCCGGCCTGCTTCTCGCCAATTCTTCTTGGCGCAATTTTTTGTGCCGTCGCCAAATACTGTTTTGGATGTGCAGTCCGCTTTATATTGCTCTCCATGCGTCACCTGAAAACAAGAGATTGAGCACGCTTTCAGAGATTGAATGCATTGAATGTTAGGAATCCACGTTTTTTAAAAAATTCAGAAAACGAGAATTTCCGCACGCAATGCCTGCGGCATTTCAAACATGTACCGGGCAAATTTTTTAACTTAAAAAAACATCAGCGGCTTCGCTTTCAACATATCGGAATAAGCGTAGCTTCGCTTATTCATTGAGAAACGAAACACGCAGATTAACATACACGGTACTGAACTGATATTCCATCCGAAGAATTCCAAACGAAGTTTTATTCAAATTCGAACTTATTGACCAATTGCATCGAAGAGTTGAACAAAACAGTCCAATCGAAACGGGGCTCAATATAGCCTGATAAGCAAAACACCGATGAAAGGAACAATTTGTGCGCATGCGCGCTTGTCACTCGTTAAAAACATCTAGACGCAACCAAAACAAATGTTGTCTCATCGTCGTTCTTGACGGCAAAGATTTGGCGATCCTAAGAGGAAAGATATAGGAGGGCACCGTAAACTCCAGGTTAACCTCAGATACTTTAAAAGACGGAATAGGGAAATGAATTTCATCATAACTGACGTATTGAAACAGAGGTGAAGGAGTTATACTCCTTAGATTGAAAATTGAGTTTTGGTTTCTGAAATTTCTGATATTTTTTTCTTTTCATGACTGACTGCCTCGTCTTTAAATTTTGTCTAATGTTCAGTTCTATGATGTATTTTCTTCAATCTAGTGTTACGACCAGAATCAATTTTTCAGTATGGGTAAAAAAAGCATTGCATTCTTTTGCAGGGTCAATAGATTTAAGAGAGTTTTCAGGAAGGCAACGAGTTGTGTTGATTCTTTTAAACACGTGCTTGGGGCTATGTGAACTAATTCCTGGTTTTACTTTGCCATAAACGATTTCAAAAATGGATCTTTTAACATAATTAAATAACCAACAGCTATGTATGCTGTTAGTAACCTGCTGGGATAATTGGGTATGATCGCGAATAGCCAAAATTTCAATAAATTTTGTCACTTTTATTCACTTCATTATTTGGAAAATATCATTGATCCTTAATGAGCGCTTTTTCACCAACATAGGGGGTAGTTCTGTCATTTCCGAGTTTTCCCTTAAATTAGATTTCCAAATGTCACCTTGTGAGAAGAAAGAGTAAAATGCCATTCAAGAAATTTAAGAGACATAATGCTGTTTTAATAGCTGAAGTGCTTTAATTTTTTTTTACTTTCTGCATTCTCGCCATTCATTCGTAAGTAACAAATAATATTGTAATTTTGGAGATTAGTTTTGCATTCTGTTACAATAAACAAATAAATTAAATGAAGGTTATATATTCCCAGACCTAAATAACTTTTATCGTGCATATACAACGATCTGTTGCAATACATCGACAAGATGATGTATGAAGATTATGTTGTGGGTTAGGAACTAAAAATTGCATATTGAAGTAATTTGACATATTTTTGGCAAAATTGGAGAGAACGTGCCACCGGAAAATATGCACCAATTTTGATAAAATAAACTTTATTACTCTTAAGAAAATCCGTAATTAGCTCCTAATGCTAAAACAAACGGATAAAGAAAAATGTCAAAATTTAAATAAGAATTTCAAAAACTATCGATTTTCATCAATTTTTACGATTTTCAAGGCCGTTGCGCTAGCATAAGATATTAATGAATTTCCTTACTTTTCGTCGTTTAATTTCTCACCTATCCTCAATTTTTCCGCGGTATAGCGATATGAAAAAAATTTTGATTTTTTTTTCGGCCCACCCTACTGTGTAAATAAATGAAACCAAATTTGCAATTTGAATGCTTTTTTTTCTAATCGATTGACACAAATATTAGACAAAAATCAGCAATTAAGGCTAGAAAGCCACATACAAAATTTCAATTACCTAAGTAATTTTGTTAAGAAGTTATTGCGTTCAAAAGTATACGATTATACAGACCGGCAGACAGAGAACACTTCGACGGAACACATTCCTGATGATAAAACTGTGTACCAAATTTTATCCGTCTAGCCATTCAAGTTTTTGAGTTATAGTGTTTACATGAAAGCGGACAGACAGACTTCCCGTAGATGGATTTTGCCCTATAATGCAATAGGGCCACCCATTTTACTACACAGCCCTATTGCATTATCACACCGTCTTCTGATTCTACTACTTCCGCCTTGTTTACTATTGCGGCGATTCCGGTATTTCCACATTCATGCGTACTGGGAATCTCTGCGCATGCGCAAGCTGGTCATCGATAGCGAACGAGGTAATTTTCTCCCTGTTTTCTTTTCGAGCGCAACCTGGCATTAGCAGAGCTAGCTAGCTTGTGATGAAAAATAATTATTGTTGAGTATTAATCTATACACTTCTCTTTGAATTTGATTCCTCACCTAAATATTTTACAATCCCTGTAATCTACAATGAAGAACCTTCTGATAGTCATTGCATTCTGGGTTACAGTAGGTTCAAATTTTTTATCCACTCGGGGGAGGGGAAATGACACTTTTTTGAGAAGCATACGAGGAAGTTTAGGGAAACCACTCCCGTTGGTTACCTCTATGGAATGAAGTACTCAGAACTGTTTTATCCAATGTTTTAATTGGGCTCCATAGATCCAAAGGTGGCTGGAAATTTGCATTACTGATTGTATTGAAATTTTAAACCAAAAATGTATTTAAATAAAATTTTGAATATGTTAAAAGTAAAAACATCATTTGGGCTTGTAACTAGAGAGCCATCGATTTTGTACGATTACGTAAACATGTATGTGTAATTTCATACAGAGACGGTCAGTGAGAAAATAAAAAATTATGAGTGTAATAGAAGTTGCCTACAATACGGAAGTTTACTTCTAAAATTCTGTTTTGAAAAGACGCCCATTTGCTAAATTGTAAAACGTTAATCAGAGAATGTTAAATGTTTATTTTTATTTATTTATTTATCCTTTTGCTCCTCAATTATTGTATTAGGTAGATATTTTTGTTGGGCCAAAGGCTCTCATATTCCTAGTTAAAGATAGAGTCTGACCTACACAATACTTGGATTTGAAGAGCTCCGTCTATGTTTAACAGTAAATATTCACAAATACCCATAACAATTTTCTTGCTAAGCTCTCCTTTATGAAAGAATGGCCGTTGAACCCGCGGCTCCGCACACGTTTATCTGTTCTATACATATCAAAGAAAAACGCATATGTTTTTATATCGTATAGTTTTAGAGTTTTAATAGATCAACATAACTAATAATACCTAATCAATTATTACATTAAAAGTTTCGAATGAACGACATTTTTTGTCTCACCGTTTTGAGAATGTATGTACAGATTGCTTTCATTCCAGAACATTCCATAGGAGAAACAAACATGATAGCGGCAGATTTATTTGGAATCGTATACTCATCCCAAATGATAAGTTTGAAAAATGTTGGACAAAGGAGAATGTGCAATGTGGTCACCATCCAAAAGTCTGATAGCTATTCTTGATGGAGCAAGGGAAAAAGCTATAGAGCTATCAGTAAGGATCGAATTAATTAAAATATGTTTCAGTTCCACATGAGACTTCAAGTAAGAGAGGTTCACCGTTCTCTTCTGCAATCAAATCCTCCATTAATTCATGCGCTGTTGGATGATCTTTTCTTAGTCAATGTTTATTTGTTCCCACCATATCTTGTAAAATATTCACATCATAGTTTGTAATATGGTACAAATCTCTGTTCAAAGCATCATGCTTTGACTTGTAGGCATGGGCAATACACACTATAACAACGTTTTCCCACTAATTGATAAACTTCTTGATATCAACTGCTGCTAAAAGTAAACAATTACAAAATTCAGCAACGCTCAAATAAATATTCACTACACAAGATGCAACGTACTCACGATGGGTTGTCAACGTGAATAATTTTGGAAAATATATATATGAGTTTATATTTTTGTGAAAATGTAAAAATATGTGTATAGTTGAAATTCTGTGATCCGTATTCGCACCTTAATATATAAAATATTTTGATATCCAAATGATATGACAGTAGTGGGTAGCGGGGGAAAATAATGCTGAATTCTAGATTCTACGAAGGTTTTGTAGTTAGAAAATATAAAGTTAGAAGGGAATGAAAGTGGAATTGTCCAAAGAAAGCAAATTAATTTAAACATTAACAAAATCAGGTGAAATATTAAAAAGTGAAATAGATCTAAAGGGACAACAAACAAATAGGCTATAAGTTGTTTTTAAAATGATTTTGAGAAGTGAATAAAAATAAAAGAAATAGTGGTACGAAAATGAAACAGATGTCGCTGAGAAGCTATCGTTTCTACTTTTAAGTAGGTTCAAAAAGAATTTTTGCATGATTATATGTTCTGAAGTTACTGCGGAAAAACGTTAAAAATCATAATTTTTACTCCCGCTAGAAACGTTTTAACAGCGTAATTAATCCTTCCAGGTGCGAAGGAAAATGTGTGCCAAATGTGTTCTAAACTAACATTGCATGTGCTAGCTATAGATTCCCATCATAATATTCGGATTTTGAGTTCTAGTGATAAGACAGTATGTGTTAATTGGAAAAAATAATGCCTGAAAAATAGATAGTAAGAAGGATTTAAAAAAGATGCCACAAAACCTGAAGTTTAAAGAATGCAAAGTTTCCCTCTTTTCGCCGTTGATAGGTTTTAAAAAATATGATTTTGAAGGTTGTGTGAGAACATAGACAATGCCATAAAAATTGAAAAACTTATAAATGAACTATAATCTTATTTAATGAAATAAAGAAAAAGACAGATAAGCATTAAAAATTTAAAACTTATTAAATCTGAGACAAAATTAAGTCACACTTTAGAAAGAGTTGAAACGATTTTAAAAAGAAGTATTGAAATATAATTTATAGCGCTCGCACATTAAAAGCTGAGAAATATTGCGTGTGAAGGTAAAAATTTAGGTCAATTCAATTAAAATTAATTGAATATAAAATTTTTCTTAGGTGTTTCAAGAAATTAAAATGATTTTGTGTGTTTTATGCGTAAAATTGCTTTTATTTATAGCACTATCAAGTTTCCATATATAAATGAAAAACTTTGTTCTTTATTCTACGGAAAATCTTTCTTTCAAGGGGGAGGAGCTTTAACAAAAGCGCCAATTCATAATATAAAAAAGAAGAGGACGGAAATGAGACGGTAGACAAACAATCACAGGTCGCCAACGCGTCGGGAAAGTTTCAAATGTGGTGAAAAAAATTTGCCAGACTACGATTGGTGAGATCCTAATCGAAGGAAAAAGGGGATTTTGGTTTTGAGGGCAGTTAGACTAGGGCTGCGCTGAACAGAGCTTCAGCTTTGTTTTGGAAATCGAGTCTCGCAGTAATTTCAGTGAGGGAACTGCGATTTTATTGTGTTTGCGGACAGTCAGGACCTCGGGCTGATCTTGCGGGAGTTTCTAAGAACTCTAGAAAACTGTTTAATTATCTCAGCGGAGTGCAGGTTAGGTAAAGAGAAGATTAACCCTCTGAGTGGTTCGGTCTTCTTTCTAAAGCGATTCGAAAAGCGAGCGGCTGTAGAACCTTTATCTATTTTGAAAGTGTCTTCCTCCCAACAGAAGATTTTCCCAAAAGCGCAGCAGATCAAGTCTCTTCCCCCCTCTGAGCTGTGGACAGTCTGCAACCTCCTTGGAGGGGCGCACTAACCGCAAGAATCCGCTCTATTCAGCTTTTAACCTATTCAAACTAGGTTTTACTGCTTTCGGAGATAACACCTGTCGTGTGACAAAATTACACTTTATGTCTTCGAGAGCCCTCTTTCTGCATATTGCCCGTGTCCATGACAAAAATAAACACCGTTAGACTAGACAAATGCCAGACCGTTGGGCCAAACAATTGAAGGCTATATTACTTATTTTTCATGTCGTGAGTTTCTAAAAATATGAACATCATTGAAGTTGCATGAAAGTTGATATTCTTTAGATGTCTCTGTGACTTCAATTTATTTGATGTTTATTAATAGTTGTATTTTAAATATTGGCTGTACTTCATATTATTAGTTGTCTTTTTTATATTCTTGATTTCAATTTATTTTCAGTCTACACGTCAGCATATTAGTCTACGAATGTAAAAATTATTTCCTTAATTTTAAGGTTTAAGTACAATGCCATTTATATATATTTTACTAATCTCTGATGGCACTATAAAACTTTTCATATTGTTTCTTGATTTAGTATTCAGCAAAAAGTAAAAAAAAGAGCCGATCACAAATAGAAACGGAGCTTAACTGGCGTAATCTGTTTTGTATGCACATAAACATTTATTATATAGATAGTCACATAATAATCTAAATTCCAAAATAGCCAGTAATAATTAATACACATGAAGGATTATAAATAACCTTCTTAACCCCTGAATAATGTTTTAAATAAAGCAATATACTTCAAGCCTTTTGTACTGAAACTAGTTATATATGCTTTTTAAGAGGGCAAATTAATAATCCTCAAACTAAAGATTGCATTTAGAAAACCAATGCACTAAATGTCGGAAGAAATAGCTTATTCATATAACCTTTATTTAGTACGCAAGAGATTATCTTATATTATAATAAACGGAAATTTAATTCACCTGAAATTTGAAACTTTGATGCTATGGTCCAGGAAGAGCATCCAGTCGCGAATTTTTCAAAATTAAATTTAATTCTTTATTTATAATTTTTTTATCGAAAAGTAATGGCATATTGAGTTTCAGGGACATTAGAGTTTTTTTACCCGATTGAAACGAAAATTGGGCAATTAAGGTTAAAAGACCACATACCAAATTTCATTTATCTAAGTCGTTGCGTTTGGGAATTATAGTGTTCACAAGCATGCGATTACAGAAACCGACCGACAGTCAACGTTTCAAGGGATTTCGTCCAAAACTTAATACGGGCTTACATTCCTAATTTTTGAAACTGTGTACCAAATTTTATCTATCTAGCTATTGAGTTTTGAGTTATCGTGTTCATATGAACCCTAACAGACAAATTTCCCGTTTACGGACTTTATCCAAAAATTGATTGATATATACTAATTTTGTATAAAGTCCATACACCAGATTTCGCCTTTCTAGCTTTAACCGTTTTTGAGTTACCGTGTTCACAAACAAAATTCCAAAATTGTGTTCTTCGGACTCAGGGAGGTCTAAAACGTGGAGATTAATCAAAATCTCGTGTTAAAATTTACAATCGACGATTATAATACTTTCTCTTTGTATACTTCGTGTACTAGAAAGTAAAAACGATCAAACTTTTTTTCTATCAATTTTACGAAAATGCGCTAGCTACGAAGTAAAGTCTTATTGAATTTTTTTTCTACAGACAATTTTTTGCAAACTTCGCAAAATCAAAGCATAAGGAGAAAAATTTAACACCTATTCGAAATTAATCAGGTGCTTTTTCACAATTTATAAATGTCTTGGACGTTATCGGTGTGATATTCAAAAACATTTTTGGGCCTTTTCATACCAAATATAAAGGAAATTTAACTAACATAAAACTGACACTTTACTGTTTTTCTTAAAAAATAAAATTATAGATCTAATTCAAATATATCATACAGCTTGGAAAATAAATAAGAGTCTCATTATTATCCATTAAAGTTCAGAATGAAAATAAAAACCTGTATATAAATCAGAATTTTATTTAAAAAAATTATACTTTACAAATCACAGCACACACACAAGATATTGTGATAAAACACACTGTCTAGCATGTGACGGTGGAGTTTGGAAATAATTCAATGCCTGAGACTACTATTATTATTAGAAGTACTGTCTTCAAACTCGTTAATAACGTGTCGGGATGCATCATAGGTTTGTAACACATGTTAGTGGATTCTTGTCTCATAGCATTTATTAAAATTCAGCTCGCAATTGGCATAAGAGCTACCAAAAGCAATGTAATTCAGGCATTTAGATTTGATCACTTAATGAAGAATGCATATCAGCAAAACTATAACGCTCAAGGAACTAGTGCATAAATACAGTATCATTGAAGTAAGCATTGATATTTTCTTAGAAATGGTTTTGTGTTCTTACATTTTAAAAAAGAAATAAACATTTTCACTGACTATTGAAATAAACTTCAACTGCAGTTGTTATCAGACTCTTAATAAGATAACTAAAAGTCTGTTAAGATCACTCAAACGTTAAATTTAGTTGATATTATTCTTTACGTTTCCATGTAAACCAAAATTTTCTCTAACAAAAATACAATATTTTAAAACATAAAAAATAAAATTTTCATCCTTTTTCTTTAACATTTGTTTCAATGTTTGTTCAAAGTGAGCAAAAAATAAATTGAATAATAATTATTTGAAAAAATAATTGTTTTTTTT
>BGPR01000910.1:236925-254631 GCA_013235015.1 Araneus ventricosus
TTTCTTATCACCCCCGGCTTCTCAAATTTTTCTATGCTTGAATGGGATATTGAAAGAGATTGGGCAACAAAATCTATTTTACTTAACAATTCGATTAAAACATTGATGCATTGAAATAAAATCTTATATAACATGAGTGTATTACAGGGAAAACACTTGAAACATAATACAATTTCAATCCAGGCTGACAAATATTAAACCGAACTTATACAGAATCCAAATTCGGACACACACAACTAGAAAAAAAAATCCAAAACTGACCTTCTTTCTGAAAGAAGACCTCAATGCAGATAGCGTTAAAATGCCCCAAGCGAAAGGGGGTGTGGGGTCTTGGATCCTGTGGTATCTCTAATTTGCAGTAAGTACATTCTTATCAGCACTCATTGTGTCGACCGCTACCCTACCCAGCTAATCAATCAAAATGTCAAACCACGGAAGGGGGAAGAAATTCGGAAAAATGCGTTTATCGCGCTTTAGAGACAGTTCACAAGAGACGTATATTTCCGGGCTGACCGCTTTCGGCGTGTCTCTGACCACACGTTAAAATGCGTGTTATCAGCTTATGGGATAGTCCAAGGTCGACGTAGAAATATGTGTGAAACGCTCAGAGGGTTAAATGATCACTTATGTTCTCTCAACCCGAGTTGCAGTTCCACTGTTCAAGATTATCTGATTTCATTATTGGAGTATGGGAGGCTTCTAACCAAAAAAATGTATATTGAAATGTTGTGTAAATAAGTATGCATAAAGAAATATTCTGAAAGGATAAAAATGGATTGCATTTGCTTCCAACTGATCAGCCTTAAACCGCGGCCATCGGCTTTGACGTCACAAAAGAAAGCAATTTAACATTGGCAAAAGAACGCCAGTGCAGATGTGATAAGGTTTAAAATTGCAACAAAAGTAAGAATTCTTACAAATTGCGTTTATATTAGTTTTAAAATTAATTATAAATGAGAAAAATTCATGCAGAAATAGAAAAAGTGTCACTGAAAATCTATTTTTTAACTTTTTAGAGGGTTTATTAATAGTTTCTGTGTGATGATATGTTCTAAAGTTATGGCAGAAAAACGCTATGCCTTTTAACCCACCCCTTCACCATCTGTAGGTGCTAAAGAGCTCGTGTCCCTCATTCAAAAACTCGAGCCCTTTCCCTTATTTCTGTCAAGTCTACGATATTTTAGTCTCAGATTTATTATTTATTTTATCTTTTCCTATTTCTTTATAATTTGTTTCTTTTCTCTAAATTACATTTCATCTCTCACCACAAAATTACATTCTTTCAAAACAAGCCGCATCAGGTCGCGTGCAGCGAAGCCTTCCCAAACAAGATACGCCCCATCACGAGGGAGAAAACCTCACACTGCTTACAAGTAGACATCTCATCCTTATACTAGAGGTGTCCCAATCGAATAGAGTAGGCAGTTAACATTTAAGTCATTTGCCTTATTTCTGCGAAGTCTATGATATTATTGCCTCAAAATTATCGTTTATTTAATTTTTTTCACTTCCTTTATAATTTTTATTTTCTATCTCTAAATTACTTGACATCTCTCACCACGAAGTTAGATTCTTGCAAAGTAAGAGCCATCAACACGCGTGCAGCAACCCTTCCCTAACAAGGTACGCCCCATCACGAGGGAGAGAACCTCACACTGTTTACAAGTAGGCATCTCATCCTCTTCCTAGAGATGGCCGAATCAAATGGAGCAGTGAGTGAAATTTCAAGCCCTATGCCTTTTATCTGTCAAGTCTTTGATATTTTTGTCTCAGAATTTTAACACTTATTTAATTTTTTTCACTTCCTTTCTAATTTTTATTTTCTTATCTCTAAATTACTTGTCAGCTCTCACCACGCAGTTAGATTCTTGCATAGTAAGAGCCATCAACACACGTGCACCGAGACGTTCTCAAGCAAGGTATGGATTAATGATATTGTCTCTATACTAGTACACGTACATCCGTCCGATACAATTGGAAACGAGACTCGTCAGACCAGGTAACGTGTTTCCAGTGATCAACAGTCCAATGGGAGTGTTGTCGGGCCCAGGAGAGGAGTAAAGCTTTGTGCAGTGCAGTCAACAACGGTACACGAGGAGGCCTTCGGCTCTGAGAGCCCATATTAATGACGGTCCGTTGAACAGTTCGCACGCTGACACTTGTTGATGCCCCATCACTGAAATCTTCGGCAATTTGAGGAAGAATTGTACGTCTGTCTCGTGTAAGGATTCACGTCTGATGTCAATGGTCCAGTTTTACAAGGTCTTTTTTCCTGCCGCACCGATGGCGGAAGTTTGATGTTTTACCAGATACCCGATATTCACGGTACACTCGTGAAATAGTCGCACGCGAAAATCCAAATTTCATCGCTACTTCGGTGATGCTATGTCCCATCTCTCATGCGGCGACCGCCACGTTCAAAGTAACTTAAATCTTGATAAACTGCTATTTAAGCAGCAAGAACCGATCTAATACATTTGTCAGACATCTATTGTCTTATATAGGCGTTGGCGACAGCATCGGGTTACGATGATTGGTTGCATATCTCCGTTATTTGCATATGCACACCTGTACCAGTTTGTTTGGATCTTCAGTGTATATGCAATGTAATTTTTTACTAAGATGAAATAAATATGTTTTCAATAGAAACAACAATACACTTTCAACAATAATTTTTTTTAGTAAAATTCATTATACATTTTTTTTCCCTTGGCTTGTTGCAAATTTTTACTTATTAATATTTGTTTGTCACTTAAAATTTTTTTTCTTAGTCAGATGCAAATTTTTACTTATTGATATTTGTCACTTAAAACATTTTTCTGGTGAATAAAAATCATAGGAAATCTCGAAACTTCTGTTCTGATTCGCAATAGAACCGTCTCGAAAATTCTCCATGGATCAATACAATAGCTTTCTTCACAATAAATGGTGGCTATACATATCGCACTAAATAGCACAATAAAAATGCAATGAAAATAAATTATGTCTCAGCGTTTCTCTAGAACATTTTCTATAAAACGTTATCCCATCTGCCAAGTATTCTTTTTAAAGTCTAATAATTATGAGTAATTAAAATTCTTGAATGATTCGAAAAAAGGGTCGTAAGGACAACTATCTCGAAAATTCTGCATTCATTGGATCTCAGTACACAATAGCTTTATTCACATAAATGGAGTTGCAATTTTCTATCACTAAAATGGTCTAAGCAATAGACACTTCAGCCGATATATCACATAACGTCTTTTGAACTTCAGAGCTATAAATCTCTATCTAAACAGGTGTATGGTCACCGCGCAGCCATTAGACGAATTGACCGGCTGTGGTAATGATACCCCCCACTGACGCAACAGGCAAGGTGTGGTTTTCTTACCTTTTTCTACAAAAAAGGGGTAGTTGGGTAATAAAAAGGGGGCAGCCTAGCTCTTGTGAGTGGTTACTTTTGTGTCTAGGCGTAAACATATTATTGTCCAGTGACAAGCAGGCGTATTCAACTTACAAATAAGAGACGAAAGAAGGTCTTACTTTTGACGATATCATAAATAAACCTTATAAAATGATTTCTCGATATTTCCAACTATCTAAAAATCTAGAAAGGTGAGGTATATAAAAGAAGAGACATTTCTCGCTTTCAATCAGATTTCAATTCGCCTAGAAAAATGAACGAACTCAAAAGAGACTTTGAAGAGATCGAAATACCACTCACCGATGAGCTTATTGCCCTTTGAGACTTTGCTGATGTTATATTAGAAGATGACAATTTTTCTTCCCAGCCGAAAGAGCAAAACTTCAGCTGTAAACTGCGCAACAAATCTTATTCTCATCGATCAAGTTTGTGGAACCATACAAAATCATCTCATTCTTCATAGAAATATGAATGCTCCGTGAGCCATAAAGTTTTCAGGAGAAATACCTATTTGAATAAGCATATCAGAATTCACAAGTTGGACTCTATCTCTTCAACCAATATGACCGAACAAGCTCCTGTTAGTCCGAGCACGGGAAAGAGAAAAAATGAATTTCCATCTCCACAGAAAAGGAAACAAGCAGCAATATTACTGCTTTCTTTGATCTAGAAGGACCTTCATCGATGGAAACAAATCCACAGCAATCATTTTCAACCGATTCGTCATCTGCAGAAGTCACCGTTGCCCCAGAAGCAGTTCGAGAGTTCCCCGTGATTGGAGAAGAAAACTGCCAGCTTCTTCCATCCTCTAGTAAAATCTCCTCTACGGTCAAATAGAGGAGATTTTCAATGCAAACGGTCAGCCAAGAATGCAAAAAAAACTGAAACCGTTACGATTGAAAACTTTTACAACGGAGCTCATTTGCCCTAAAGAAGAAACCAAAAAAGACTTTTCTATACTTTTAATCAGTGCCAAAGACAATATTCTGCAAATACTTATAGACTATGTAGAGCAAGGTAAAGGTATTATATTCTACATAAACGTATTTGCTCGTTTCGTCAGAATAAGTAGTGAAGATGAAGAAGAAAGCTGCGAGCCTCATTTTCGGTCGAATATTTGCACCTTACTCCCAGGGGAACCTGTTAACATTGACAGCAGCATCAATAAGGTACAGTAATTTTAATTTTCGTTCATACTTTTATTTTATTCAAACCTTTGGAGTAAAACAAGGTTTATTTTTCTTTTGTTTATAAATTCTATTTAAATAATTTGTATGTGTTATGTCTTACACTTTAGTTCTAAGCACAAATAGCTTTAGCCTATCAAACTTAGTGTTATTTCTTTTCGTAGATAATAGATTCTTTCATCGCATTTGATGCAAAAAGGGTCAGGCTGGATTCTGGATGAAATTCTTTATTTAGAAATTAAGATAGCAAAATATAAGCCTTTGGTTGCTTCCTCCTATATTTCCCTACCAGAAACTCTAGCAAAAAAGAAAGCTATTATTAATGTTAAGAATCAGGACAATAAACGCTTCATGTGGTCTGTTTTGGCAGGTTTGCATGAAGTAGATCACCAGAGCCATACTAATAGAATCCCATGCTATTTTCCCTATGTTGATGAATTAAATTTAACTAGTATTCACTTTCCTAGTCCTCTAACTGATATCGATAAATTTGAAGAACAGAATGATATTTCTGTGATTGTCTTTCGTTATGAGCGTGAAATATTCCCACTTCGAATAATCAAAGCTGCTTGCGATCATCACGTAAATTTATTACTCATTTCTCAAGGTGAGAAAAGATATTATTTTCTCATTAAAAATATGATTAGACTATTGTCAGATTTAACACATTGGGAAAAACAAGCATTGCACTATACCTATTGTTTGCATCAATTTTCAAAGAAAGAACTTAGATGTACATGTAATAGATTGCAAAAACCATACCATTCAAAAAATCAAAATGCCACCTCCTGAAAAACAGTGGCTGCAGTTTGAAAATTTTCATTATATGTCTCCAGTTCCTTTTGCTATTTACTATGATTTTGAATGTATTCTCTCTTTCTATAATTTATGTGTGTTTACCAAATCCAACTAAATCCTGTTCTGTACCCGCTGCTATGCCTATTCCCTGTGGCTATGCCTATTCCCTGTGGCTATGCCTATGTCATCATAGATCCTGAAGGTAATTTTTACAAACCACCAGTAATAAATATATCGTGGAGAAAATGCAGTGCAGCACTTTATATCAAACTTGTTAAAAGAAGCTAAGATTTTATCGAAAATCTTGGATACCATACAACCGATGACTTTTACTTCAAAGGACCAGGAAGAGTTTGAAATGCTGTAAATTGTCATATTTGTGAGAAACCACTCCAAAATGATAGAGTAAGAGATCACGATCATATTCTGGGCAAGTATTGTGGCTGTAGCCATAAAACTTGCAATTTAAAGTTTAAATCTGCTAAACATATTCCAGTCATTAAGCATAATTTAAAAGGATACGATTCTCATCTCATCATACAGGGTTTAAGTAACATAAAACATGAAAAATTAAATGCATACCCAATAACAGCGAACAGTTTGTATCCTTCTCCATAGGTCGCCTACAAGTTTTAGATTCATACCAATTTTTAAGCACTTCACTTGAAAAACTAGTTTCGAACTTGAACGAAAATGAACTCAAACTCACAAAAGAATACTTGGCGAACACACAGAGCTTATGGTTCGCAAAGGGTGATTGATATCCATATGAATATGTAGACAGCTTTGGGAAATTTGCTGAAGAAAATTTATCTCCTCCATCAGCATTCTTCAGTAATTTAAACAATATGCCTGTGGAAGACGAGGACTATGCTCATACAAAGAAGATCTGGGAAGCATGTAATATTAAAAAAAATGGGTGAATATGATGATTTGTATGTTTTGAGTGACGTTGTTTTGTTAGCAGATGTATTTGAATATTTTCGACGCCTTCCTTTGAGCTTTTATCGGCTAGACCCCTGCCATTTTTATACTGCCCCTCGTTTAGCATGGCAAGCAAGCTTGCGCATGTCGGGAATAAAATTAGAATTATTTATAGAACTCGACATGCATTTATTTATTGAACGTGGAATAAAAGGAGGCATCGCGATGATCTCTCATCGATACAGTGAGACAAACAGCATATATCTGCAGCATTATGACGAAGCAAAGCCTTCAAAATATATTTTGTATTTAGATGCTAACGATTTATATGGATGAGTCATGTCTCAACCATTACCTACTCATGGTTTTCAATGGATTGGGGCATTGCCACAATAAATATTAGATATACCAGATGATTCCGAAGAAGGATATATATTAGAAGTAGATCTTGAGTACCCATCAGCATTACATGACATGCACAATGATTATCCTCTTGCAGCCGATTCCTTAGAAATGTCGCAAAACTATGCTTTCGTCCTACTGCAGGGAATTAGTACAAAAGCTAAATTTAAAACTAACAAATAGTAAAAAATTAGCCCCTAATTTACTACCGAAAAAAAGATATGTTGTGCATTATAGGAATCTAAAACAATGTATTTCGCTAGGTCTGAAAATTATTAAAATACACAGAATTTTAATATTTAAGCAAAGTCCTTGGCTGAAAACGTATATACAATTTAATACAGAACAAAGGAAACAAACCAAGACGGCTTTCGGAAAAGTTCTTTTTAAACTACTCAATAACGCAGTATTTGGGAAAACAGTGAAGAATTTAAGAAGTCGCATAAATATTGAATTAGTGCAAGATATAAAAAGAGCGCAGAAGCTCGTTGCCTCCTCTTCATTCCATACTTTCAAAATTATTACATCAAATCTTGTATCCGTAGAACGGAAAAAAATTTCAGTACTTTTAAATCGCACCATTTACGTAGGAGTTTCTGTTTTGGATATTTCAGAAACACTTATGTACGACTTTCACTATAATTTCATTTAAAAAGTATGGTAATAAAGCAACTCTTTCATTTACTGACACATATTCTTTGTGTTATGAAATAGAAACTCAGGATGTTTATCAGGATATGGCCAAAAATTTAGAATATTTTGATACCTCTGATTATCCTCTAAATCAGTCACTCTTTAGCACTCAAAAAAAGTTGTTTGAAAAATGAAAGATGAATTAGCGTCGAAAGAAGCAAAAGAGTTTGTTGGCTTGAAACCAAAAATGTGCAGCTTAACCTATGAAAACTGTGAAAAGAAAACTGCAAAAGGTGTTCCCACTTGTATTATTCGGAGGCAACATAGGCATAATGATTATAAAAACTGTCTATTGAAACTACAAAGGAGTCTAGGTGAAGCTCAAAGAATAGCGTCTACGAACCATAAAGTGCAAACCTTATATTTTCGAAAATCTACATTATGTCCTTTCGATTCCAAAAGATATATTTTAGAGGATGGTGTCCAAACATTAGCATACGGACATTACAAAATTTCAAGATAGTTGCTATTTTTAAAAGCTCTAAAAATACATTATTCGTATGAGGTGAATATTATTTTACAGAAGTGTTGTGAAAAATGTTTGAAATATGTCACCAAATTTCTATGATGTATTGTATATTTTCATGTGTATGTAATAGCCATGTGTGTGTAAATAAAAATTGTTTAGAATCATATTTGTCTTGTTCTATTGTTTGCATAATCACAATTTGTGTATTTATATATGTTCTCTTTTGAAATTAAATAAACTAAGTTAACATGTTTAAAAATTTGTATTTAAGTCGATACGTTTAGTGAAATGATTCATTTTTAAAAAATGGAGTATCCGTATTTAGTTTATCCTTTCCGTCTCATGGTTTCTGGCCCAAGCCATTCAGGTAAAACTCATTTTGTAAAACGTATCCTTCATACAGAATTAATTAAACCTTTTCCTTCAAGAATCATCTGGTGTTAAGGGATTTATCAAAAGATTTTTGAAGAAATACCCGACGTAGAATTTCACGAGGGTTTGCTCACAGATCTTCTTCAAATCGCCGATTTTGTAAGCATTATTGATGATTTAATGAACGAACTAGGATATTATAAGAAACTTTCTAATTTGTTTACCAAAGGAAGTTATAATAAAAATATTTCAGTTATTTTTATAGTCCAAAATATGTTTCACAAAGGTAAAGAAATGCGAAATATATCTTTAAATACTTCTTACACTGGTATTTTTATTGTGCTATTTAGTGCGATATGTGTAGCCACCATTTATTGTGAATAAAGCTATTGTATTGATCCATGGAGAATTTTCCAGAGGGTTCTTTTTCGAATCAGAAAAGAAGTTTCGAGATTTCATACGATTATTATTTACCAGAAAAAATGTTTTAAGCGACAAATATCAATAAGTAAAAATTTGCATCAGACTAAGGAAAAAAAATTTAAGTTACAAGCAAATATTAATAAGTAAAAATTTGCACCAAGCTAAGTGAAAAAATGTGTAATGAATTTTACTAAAAAAAATTATTGTTGTAAGTTTGTTGTTGTTTTTACTGAAAACATATTTATTTCATCTTAGTAAAAAATTACAATACATATAAATAAAAAATATTTTCGCATATAAATGATCATTGCTTGATAAGTTCAAACCATTTTTAAAATTATATTTATGTATTCCAAATTAAATTTAATAAGTGTATTTTTAAATATACTATTTTTCAAAAATAGCATCTTTTAAAGCATTTTTCTTTTACAAATTAATGTATTTTGCATGCTACCAACAAATACGTGCTGAGTATATGACAAAAACACAAAAGAAAAACACAGTTTGTTGAGAAAATAATTTTTTATTTAAATCATTCTTATTGGCATTGGATCAGAAGTCACATACATTTCTTTTGCATTTTCAAAAAGATTAAGCATATTCAAACTTGCAATAAAAGTTTCATTTACATGATTGACAACGTGCATATTTTGTTGTACAAAGTCTCTTACAACCTCTCTAAAGTTTATTTTCAAAATTGCCAAATCACCGTAATAGCCCAAACGTTGTTCGTAATTATATGTCATAATTTCATGACCTAATTGATTTCCTTGGAATATTTCGCAGCCATGGCACTTTTGAACAAGTTGAATATTTTCTCCGAGGTGATCTCTAAGAAGTTCTAGCAATGAGGTAGTTAGTTCCATTTCAATATCGCCACATTCCTCTGAGGATAAGGCTTTTGGAGTTTCGCCACTTGCTTCTTCTCGCAGAATGTTCAGAAATATGTTGCTGAATAAAAGACGAGTAGCAGCTGAAGTTACATCCTTCCGAATTTGGTTCAGGTGCATCCATTGCTCTTCGCTCAATAAGCAGACAGATGGAAAAAAATTGACGAGAAAAGTCTTTCTTTTCAAATAATCGTTGCAAATTCACAAATGGTTCTTCGTTGATCCACGTTGTAGAAATCATGAGGCTGTTCTCAAAGACATTGATATCTCCACAGTTGTTGGGCATATTTAAAAAGTCCATTTTGTTTAAAAACGATTGCCACATGAATGGAGTGAGGACGATTCCACGTTTGGTTGGATAGACGCGACCTGATCCATCCAATTTGTACTCACGAATATGTATACGGACAGCGTTAGTAAAATCGAACACAAAAACATATTTGAAACTTCCAAGATGGAAATGATTCTCAGGAACACCATCTGATGAGAATGCAGAATCCTTTACTTCTCGAACATTCTGGGTCTGAGCAAAGCGCTTCATTTCTGTCTCTATATCTTATTACAAACCGCAACAGCTCAAAAAAGAATACTCAAAGGAAGAACAGAATCAATATGAAATGCCTGTCGAGGTTGAAATATATACCACAGTATTTACCTGTTGCCACTCCACAAAAAATGAATTAACCTGTTTCCACTCAACTCAAAATTTTTTCTAATTTTTCCCATAATTCTCTTCGTTGCCATCCGAAATAAACTTTGTCACTACCTGTTGCCATCAGAAGTAAACTTTGTCACTTCCTGTTGCCATCCGAAATAAACTTTGTCACTTCCTGTTGAAATCCGACACGCTTATTTTATTCACCCGGCTTTGCTTTCAACACTTTCCTTTCAACCCTTTCTTTCGCTTCCAGCCGCCCTTTTAAAGTTGGATGAGTAGTGGTGGTGGGGGAGGATGTTGTTGTCTCTGGGGGGGAGGTGTTGTCACTAGGGCTGTTGTCGCCGATCTGTAATCGCCGGGCTGTTTTCGCCGTGGGAGGGAAGGGTTGTCGCTGGGTTGTTGTCGTCGAGGGGGAGTGGTTGGGAAGTGTTGTCGCTAGGCTGTTGTCATCGTGAGGGAGGGAAGGGGAAAGGTTGTCGCCGGACTGTTGTCTGTGGCGCAGTACCGGTATCATATCCCTACTGACAGTAGTTCCTTAAAAGAATGGAAAGATGTAGTGTTGCGGGACATTCTCCAAAGATATGAATCTGCCAACGTCTTCAACGTTGATGAATTGGGTCTTGCCAGACAAAACTCTTTGTTTCAAAGGTGAAAAAAGTGTAGGGGAGAAAAAAGTAAGGAACGCTTAACCGCGTTGTTAGCTGAAAATATGGATGGATCGGAGAAAATGATTCCTTTTGTGATTGGAAAATTTCTTAAGCCTCGGTGTATGAAAAATTCTAAATCTTTGCCTCTCTTATACGATGCTAATTCAAAAGCATGAATGACGGCGGACATTTGGAAAAAACTGTTTGGAGGTAGAATCTAAATTTTTCAAAACAGAAAAGGAAAGTTGAATTAATTGCAGACAACTGTACTGCTCACTGTACTGTTGATGATTTGAAAGCAATTGAACTCATTATCTTGCCTCCAAACAGCACTTGTGTATTGCAGCCTTTAGATCAAGGCATAATCCAAAACTTCAAGGCTACCTATAGAAAGCTTCTTCTGCAAGACATGATTTCTTCTATTGACCGAAATTAACAATTGCAAGTGTCAGTGTTAAATGCAGTCTTTTACATCGACCAAAGTTGGAATATGGTGTCACAGAAAACTGTTGCAAATTCCTTCCGACATGTTGGATTTCACAGTTCTCCAGAGTCTTAAGAATTACCGGAAGACGCCGATGAAGATCTCCCCTTAAATGAACTAGCAGAAAAACTCCGGAATCGAGATTATGCAATTCCAGACAAAAATCTGTACGCAAAGATTGATGAAGATCTCGCTACTAACAGTGAAGCACCAATACAAGATATTGTTTCTAATGCTTTAAATTTGAATGCCGAAGGAAGCGATGATGAGGATGACAGTGAATGTGAAAATAAATCAGCATCAACATCAGATATGCTTAAAGCCATAGATGACCTCAGGTGTTTTTATTCTAATTCCGAAGCAGCATATAAACATTTAAAAGTAATTAGGGACTTAGAAAAAATTGTGTTAACAACCAACAAAAGGAGGCAGTCTTGTATATCTAAATAAATTAAATAAGTGCATTGAATATGGATACACGTACGTATGCGTACTGTACTTAGATTGAAGTGATTAGAAGGCGCTGTTCAGGTCCGAGCCATAGATGTTTCGTGAAAACATCGGGATAAAATCATAAAACAAGTATTTCGTATTAATATCAAATTTAATTATCAATCTCTCTAATACAATATTTACACAGAGTAGTATAATTGTTACAGAATATATAAATCACAAGTACATCGCATATAGCAAGGGACTGTGGCAACTTGTGATTTATCTATTCTATAACCATTATCCTAGCCTGTGTAAATATTGTATTAGAGAGATTGATAATTAAAATACATATTAATACGAAATACTTGTTTTGTGATTTTATCCCGACCCTTGCACAAAAAATCCACGGCGCGGATCCGAACTGCACCTTTCTTTTGTTCTATTTAGAGTAGCTTTTGATGGCGACATCGGTTGACAGTATATAGAACTACATTTCGCGTATGCGCAGTAAAACATTATTTACTGCAAATGCTCATATTTCCTTAAAGTTGTTTTTTACGTTTTTTTATTTTTTTTTGAACAACGTTTACACATACGATGGATTTATGGATTTCATCATGGCGGAAAATGTACCGTTGCCGCCCACAGAAATCTACCGTTTACAAACGCGGCGGTAAAACCACCGTCGTACGAGTCAGCTTTTGACTGTACGAGTCGTACGAGTGATATCATTACTAATTTCGGAATAATAATTATAATTTTACAAATAAAATATTTATTAATAATAACCAACCATGGTTATAACAGTAATAAAAAAACAAATAAAATTAAATCCATAAATGCCTACAATGTGGATAAAGATCCTGTGCCACTACAGAATGTGATCACTGCCACCTAAGTAACACACTATAATGTATAATAATATAAAATGCGAAGAAAACAGTAATATTGTATAAACAAATACCATTCTTTTACAATATTGAAACAGTGTAAAATATAAGACTTTTGTTATATTGTTCAATATTGAGTCCAATATTACACAATATAATTCAACGTAGTTTTAAAGTATACTATTTATTTTCCCAAATCAAATTTAATTACTTATTAGATTACTTAGCCAACATTAAGATAAAGGTTATATATAGTTCTCTGTAAAACGAAACTATCTAATATTTTGTTTAAACAGAATAATGTTGGCATGTTCTCTGTAGTTTAAATAAGGTAAAAATAACATATTAAAATATTTATATTATATACTAAAATATTTATATTATATACTAAAATATTTATATTATATACTAAAATATTTATATATGTAAAATATTTTAATACTGTGGTGCTACTGGGGCACTTCTAGAATCTGAAAATTGGTTTTTATTTCTTACGACCTCTACACTTTCTGGTACGTATATGTGATAAAGTATGAACTTATTAAAATCATTTCTTTCTTTTTCTTCCAATACATGAAAGTCGCTGCGAAATTCCAGGCTGAAACAAAACGTTTCTAGAATAAAAACCAACTGATGCTAAAGCAACTGCATAACACACAAAGGTAAAAATCACATTGAGCAAAGCAACTCTTTTAACGGTAGAAAAGCATCCGTGTGTGTAAGCTTGCATTTGGCCACGTGCGCCTCTCCTTGGATGGCGACGGTAAACTTCTACTGATTATAGTGGCGGTCGGCGGCCGCATAGTTAGCGCCGACGGTAAATATTCAGAGCGTTTATTTTTCCGCTAATTGAGTAAGCTGTAACTTACTTCAATGCGCCACTGTTGGAACGGCGGCGACGGGAAATTCTCCGCCGCGATAAAATACGCCGTGTGTGCAACCAGCGTAAGGATTTAAATAAATCCCGCCAATTACGATCAAGTTGGATTTTCTGTGCTAATCAACATTAAGCATTCTTGTTATGCTTCCAATGAGGGACTGCTAAAGAATCGGACAATTATTTTGGACTGTTATTTTACAGACTCTTACTTATTTATATTTATTATTGTCATATTTGTTCCTTTTTTATGTAATTTATTGTTCCCTTTTTTTAAAAATTTGGATACAGGTTTCGGATTGCCTGTGGCTTATGGTGCCTTGTGAGGATGCTGGTAGCATCCGTCTACGCTTACCCATCAAACCGGTAAACCGTCATGGTCTTAAGTTCGGGATAGGACGTAGTGTCAATGCCCTCAAATAGTAGATCTGTATTAAAATTTGGAAGGAAAAGGTAAAAAAGAAGAGGTTCTATGCTACGGAACTAAACAAAAATCGCGCCACGTTGTGCAAATATAGGAGAAAGTCGAAGGGAGAAAATTCCCACTTGTTAGATTACATCTGGACAAACCCCTCCTTAAAACGTTACGAGTTGGATGGATGAACTTATGGATGCGGTCCGTATACAGAAATTGTAGATTTCTATCAAATTTAGAACAAAATTCTTCTATGGAATGTCTGTCTGTCTATCCTTCCCTTTGAATGTGAGCAGGATGAATCAAAAATTCAGAGCTAGATGAAAAAAAATTTAAAATTTGTTTTAGTCGTGAAACTTGTAAATATTTATCACATTTTAGGCTAAATTTGTGAATTGGTTGAAATTTTCTTGTGTACGTGAGCGCTCCATCCATGTAGTGCATAATAATATTTAATATCATAAAATTCGCAAAAGTAATATTATACAATATTTTTCTTAATATTGAATAATGGTATATAATACCATATTAAGCAATATTAAACTATACTGAATAATATTATATAATATTATTAAATATTATATAATATTACACAATATAACAAAATAATGAATATTTTAAAAATAGATTTTAGAAGCCTGGAAAAATAAAGAAAACTTTATTCCTGCTCACTGAGCATCTTTTTATTTCATGAATCTCTCCATTTACAACTAGCCTTGAACCCGGAACCTCCTGAATACCTATCACGCATATTGCCACTGTACTAGTGGGACTTGGTGTGGGGGAGCGTAAATGATAATTGTTGTATATAATGATACTGTATGATGTTGATAAACGTAGAAATTAAAATATTGTATTCATTGTATTGTATTGTATGATATAATATTCAGCATCTTAAAGAATAATTGTTCCAATGGAGTATTTTTAAACTAAAACCTGCAGTCAAGTGACATCCTGAGTTAAAATGAAGATTTTTATAAAACAAAACATTTTTTCAAAATATTATTTCTGAAAATTTAGTATCTCGGAAATACTGACACATACTATACAATACTTTGTTAGGGTATTCAGTGTTAGTCGGTGTTCCTAATATTCTATAACATTGTGCAAATATTATATAATATTTTTGTGCTACTGGGGCAGGTAGTATAACATATTGTCCGATATTGTACAATATTGTTCGATATTATATAGTATATGGTATTGTACAATATTATACAATATCTCGAATATTCTTCAATATCGCTCAATATTGTACAATATCTTTGTGCTACTAGGGACGAAAACTAAAAAACGCAACAACTTATATAAATGAAATTTGATAAGTCACTAAAATTGTAGATCTGTGTTAAATTTTCGATCCAATCCTTCAATGGAATGACGGCAAAACTGTGTACTGAGTTTTCTTCATTATGCTGCAAAGCGACAATGTTTCGGTCTGGTGGTACGAATTTCTTTTTGTTTTTCCCCACGCCAGGATCTTGCGCTAGAAAAATCAAATCAATCTTACAAGTCTCCCAATTTCAGACGGATTGAACCGTGAAACACTGGCGAGGTGATGATTCCTCGTTACGTTTCGGTATTAGTCAAAAGATGTAGAACTTGGAATGAAAAAGTTCATTTCGATTCAGTTGAGGATTTACAATCGACCGCACACTGCACGTTTGAACGAATTATTAAAATGATCAGAAGAGTTTGGTCAATACGATTTAGCTTTATAATCAATATATGGTATTAGCAGATAAGTGTAATCAATATGGAATTAGTATTGGCAGATAACTTAATAAATGAGAAGAAAACTTTATCATAGCATTTAATGGATTTGGGTTTTTTTCTGAAGAAATTATGAAAATAAATGTTAGTTAATACACTGCTATATCTCTTCGCCATTACATGCGTTTTTGGTATTTCAGCCGCTTTGCTATGACAACAATAGTAAGCGTCTCCAAATAATTTAACTGTCGAAAATTGCATGCCATTGATGCTAGTTTGCATTTCTATTGAAAAATCAATTTAATAAGAATAAATTTTAAAAACACTGTATTAGCGTTAAGAAATATATTTTTAAAAATTAATTATTTTCTACGTTTTATTCTTTAAATTCTAATCCATTATAAATATTACAGAGTTATTTTATCAACTTTTCTCAAAATCCATGTTAGATGGCGCCACTCGTATGGAATCAAAATTTAATTAAAATCAATCGATTAACTGAAAATTTTAAAATTTAAAAAATTAATTAATAAATATTGTTAAATTGGAGGGCAATTTTATAGGATAAGGAAAATGAAATTCCTACAGATTACGACGATAGTGCTCATTTGCAGAGAAAAATCTTAGAAGATTTGAGAAAGATAGACTGTTCTGAAAGATAGACTGTGGATGAAGAAGCAGTGGAACAATGGATTAACGAAGATTAGACATTGGAATGTTGCGAAGTTTTAAGTGAGATGATATTGTGTCCCGTGTAAGTTGTGGTTCAGAAGAAACAAGGAATTTCGAAGAATGTCCTGAAAGAGATGAGAAAAATCTTGTATTTCATCAAAAATTAAGTCACGATGCTGCATTAGTACACACTGCAGCGTTACTTAATTACTTGGAGCAATAATATGAACGCACACTTGCAGAAAAAATGATATTGAGAAACTTGCGTAGTATAATCCGTCGAAGAGTAAATGAAAAACAAAAACAGACTTCTATTATTTCATTCTTCACAAAATAGTCAGGTAAACTACATCTCTGTTTTTCTTTTTAATTGTACGAATTGTAAATCTAAATAATATTAAATTTCTTGTTAATTCTTTTCCTTTTGTATTAATTAAATTATTAATGTCTTATTGTATAATAATTTGACATTTTCTAACATTTTCCCAAAATTTTCCATCAAAATTTGCATAAATTGGATTATACGGGATATTCGTTTATCTGTGACGAAGCATTTACCGACCATCCCGGTTAATCGAGAGTCTACTATACCTCAAATTTTGTTAACAATTACTAAAGTAAAAGAAAGGTTTTAATAAATATTTTGAAACAATTAAATTAAATAGTTAATTATTCATTAATTTAAAGCATTAAAATAAATCAAATTAATAGTTGGTCATGTTATAAATTGTTAAACGTCTACATTTAATTTTTTTTTAGCATTCGTCCAGAATTATGTTAATGTTTTCTGGTTCTGTTAATGTTCTTCGTATTATTCTTGTTCTTCAAAAATATAACATAATAAAGAATATTATTACGAACTCTGTTTCTTAATTTTGAAAAAATTATTACAATGAGATAAACAAATTGTATGGAAATGAAATTTTTGTCACTGATAAACTAATTTTTTGAAATTTAATTTTTTTTTTTTAAATTGTTTCGTGAGATAATATTTTCCAAAGATATAGCTGAAAATCGCATTGCTTAATTTTTAATTACTTGAAATTTTAAATGACTTTTGGGCTTTGAAAAGTTGAGAGTGACCTTCTTCTTGTCTTATTTAAAAAGTCTGCAAAGTTTGGTTGAAACCAGTCCAATGGTTTAGGAGTAGATGTGGAACATACATACATAGCCACAATGACTTTTATTTAAATTAAGATAAATCAAACTATTGCTGGCAAATACTATGAGCCTTAAAGAAGGTTTTAGTGAAGATTTCGTCACAATTAATTAAATATCTAATTTCAATTAATCAAGCAGTTAATTTCAATTAATCAAACAGTTAATTTTAATGTTAATTTGATAATTAGTTAAT
>BGPR01000910.1:277855-292684 GCA_013235015.1 Araneus ventricosus
TGTGTGTGTGTGTGTGTGTGTGTATTGGTTCTCTACAGGGTAGACCGCTGGACCTAGATCTATGAAATTTGGCAGAAACCTACTTTGGAGGGTGGGAATGTGCATCTCGGAGCCCCTTTTTGAAATTTTATTTAGAATTTTAATTAATTAAAAATTAAGCGAAGTTCTGGCGTTCTCCATTAACAACTTCCGAAAATATTACAGCACGAAAAACCTTTTTACGCCATCTTAAAGTTCAAAAAATTACCTTTTCAATGATATTTTATATGAAAGCTCACGACCCTATATACATTATCAACGGTCGCTTCTCCATCTCAATTCTTCATTTTCGAGAAAAATCGCAAAAACACTACTTCATTGTACATTCTCTAGAAGAGGAAACCTTGACTGTGTTCCCAGTCTCAAAAACCGGACCGATTTTACCAATTCCTCTAGATTTGCAAGCATAGCTAACAAATAAGAATGCTCCAAGTTTATTGCTCAAATTTAAAATAATATTTTTGATCAGTACGAGCCACCATCTGAAAATTTAAAAACTCATCTTTTTAATGATATAAATGAAGATGACGTATGTTTTTCTCTAATTTTAATAAATTTATAAAAAAAAATTAAGGCATAATTTAAAACAGCACTTTTCATTGTTGCAATCTGATTCAAACCGTTGCCAAATAATATTTAATTCCGTGTTTCACTTCCATTATTGAAAGCTAAGGTAATGTCCTAATTGATTTAACTCTCTTTTTTGTTTCGTCAATTTTTCTTTTAAATCTGTAAACGAAATCCTCTAAGGTAATAAAGGTAATAACTATATTTGGAAACATATTTAGTAAGTTCAATGATTATGGTTGTTGTGTTTTAATTAATTTCTATGAGCGTGTTTTAATCCAGCTAGCATGCTGCAAGTATTTTGCATAAGGAATAAAAAAGGTGCCGACGACGTGCAATTAGATGTTAGCTCACACATGCAGTTACTTGATTCCATTAGGGACGTTCATGTAGACAATGAACAGAACAGATGCACAACTACTAAAAGAACACGGGTGAAGTGTCTGTAACAATTTGAAGTTTAAAGTTGCTTTTTCAATTGAAATATGAAAATCAAATTATGCACATGATGTTACATTTATCCTCCAAATTCGTGGCTCTCCTAAAATTATTAGCTTAGGTAGTATAGTTGATTTCAAAAAGTGATCTAGTTCCGAATAATACAAAGAATTTATTTACAACATATTCACAATACCGAAATGACGATATAAGTTAATATTAGCCTGGATGGTGAGTTTTAATATTTTTAACTCAAATATCTATCGGGGTTTTCTGTTATATTTTAATGTTACTGATTGCCAAAAATTAATAAAAGGATTGACTCATCTGGGACATAAGAGCGCAGTCGGGGGGCTCTTTATCACCATGACATGTCATTATCATCCGGCCGAGTTGCGTCGTTTTGATTACACTTTTTATCTCATTCACAAATAATGTTCATCCTTCTTCGACGGCTACCAACTTCCCTTCTGTCTTTTTCTTTTTTTCATTCACTTTTTCTTCCCCCTCAAAAAATCGCTAACCAACAGTTTTCCTTTTCTGCCAGACATATTTGGCATTCAGTTTGGTCCAACATTATCCGCTGTCATTGGTTGGCTTCTTCATAATCCGTAGCCATAGTAAACAAGCGCCAAAGTTGACAACCTTTTTAGTTTAAATTGCAACCCTAAGTCACTCACCGGATATGATCCGCCGATGGAATTTTTAATGAGTCAATAGTAAGTATTCAATTTCTAACCGACTTTAGACAATAAAATGGCGAACCATATGGATATTTCACACAATAATGAGATTCAATTGAAATCATATTCCCGACTAGCAAGCTAGTCGAAGAGGGCGGCTAGTATGTAATACACCGAAACCTCTCTACAGTGGTCAACCACCGTTCCGAGGAAAATTGACCACTCTAAAAGGTTATTATGTATTGGTGTGGGAGTATAAAATATTTAAATAAGACCTAATTCGTCATTTCTGATTAATCTAATTTTAAAAATAATTCAAAGAAAAAAAATAAGTCATCCGAAAATTTGTCTCTCTATATATATTTCTTTTCTTTTTATTTTTTCGGTTTTATAAAAAAGATAAAATTTGTGTCTTGCTTGGGTCTTTCAGCTCTTTCGGAGGTCACTTTTTCAATTTTTTTAATAGTAAAAATATATCTACAATTGCTTCTTCGGTAGTAGTTGAGGAAAGGCAATAATATCGTCTATTTTTCCTGAAGTCGTTGAGCTGAAAGTTTCATTCACTGATGGCCGGGACCATAATAACAAATTTTTTGGCAGATTTCGAATCATTAGATCATGTACCACCCACCTTAATACGTTGTACACTTTATTCTATTTTAATCATCCAGCTATTTTTATGCCCACATTTTTACTTATATTTGCTAATTTTCTTACATAATATTGGCGTAGTTCAATTAAAAGTCAATAACTACAAAACCATAGTTTCGAGATGCGGTCAGTTTCTTGCGATTTACTTGCGTACGGAAGTCCCTCAGAAGGTTTTTACTGACATAGTTACTTCTACCTGAACTCTGACGAATATTCAATCACTGTTCTTTACAGTTTTCTTATACAGAAGGTGGGTGCACACTATCTTCCTTAGAATAAATTTGTGAGTTTAAGCTTTATAACCCACTAAAATACTCACACAGGGTGTCTTTTAGGCAGCCATAGTAAAGCCATTTCCTTTTATACAAGTACAAGGTAGTCGATGAAATAGTACCTGTTTTGGTTTCAATGCATGCTTTATCATTTGTGAACATAGGAAATGGAGATCTACGATTTTAATTTGAAAGCATAATTCTGTTAAAATAGGGAACTAGAATGTTTCAAATACAGGACGGTCCATGGGAAATGCATTTTTCTTGAATTAATAATGCACTGCATGAAGGAAGAGGAGAGCAAGCAGCGGGTATCTACCGACTCCCTTACACATAGGAAATTAAAATCTACTTTAATTTGAAGACATAATTCAGTTAAACTAAGGAATTAGAATGTTTCAAATACAGGACTGTACCTGGGAAGCGGATATTTTTTGGTAGTATAAGAAAAGATAATTGTTTGCTCTCTCTGATGGTCCATCGATTGGTTTTCTGCGATCACTCTTTTTTATGGATCGGCAAACATACGTGCGAAAAATCAGCCAGAAAACAACAGAAAACATAGAATAATAAGCTTTTCTAGATAAACTTTTAAAATACGAAAAAACAATTTTAATTCATTAAAATTAGTGAAAATATTTTACAGTAAGTTTTTCGTTTAACCCGTATTTTACCATCGTCCTATATATAGGACAGCTCAGATTTGTCGAATTTTCATAGCCAATATCGCATTATTAATTTATATTCCGCTTCTAAAGTATATTTTAAGATTGGTAAGTGCTATTTATTATCTTTTTAAGTTCAATTTTGATCATTTTTTAATTTTTTAAGAATTTTGAATTTGGCTAATTTTTGCTACTTTATTTGACAAGAATTATATCTTTCTTTTAAATAATTATGAGAAAAAAATACAATTTCTTTTTTCAAATTTATTCATGGCATGTTTCATATGTTATTTCTGAGTAAAATTTGCAAACAAAAAGCTATATTCAAACTGGTTTTACAAAGGTTTTAGGTGCCGTCCTATATATAGGACGATAGTAAAATCCCCTACTATGCACACCCATACAAAGGCGTTTGAAATTTCGGGAAAAAGGATTAGCATATTTATGTTTCACTTACTGAAAAACTGAATAGCATCTAGTTTGCTTGGAACATGAACCTGTAGGTGTGTCTTGAGTAATATATTTGTTCTGTTTCTTTGGTCGAGAGTTTTGGTCACGTGCTGACGCTATCTTTTGTAGGGAAAAGAATATTATTATTCGAGGTGTGATCTGATTTCACATCCGTTCCTTCCAGAACAGTATTGGAAATGAGTCGGAGATTTTTAATTGAAGAAGCTTTTGAGTATTTAATATCATTGGCGATGAATATGATGATAGTGATTTTTAAATTATAATATCACCTCCTGTTCCAGAAATTGTCACTGATGATTAAAAAGTTGATGATGTCTGCAGCAGCATTGAACATGGTCATGTTGCTTTTGACGAAAAGATTCAAGAAGCAGATGGAACAATTGAAATTCTAAAGGAAAAAAGATGCTGCCGAATATGTTTCAACACCTGCATGGACTAATTGTGCACCAAAATTTTAATCAGTTCCTAATTATTTTACGGATATGATTTCAGGAAAATCACCTTGGAACTTCTCGAGATGATGGCTGAAAATGTGATTGTCCAGCTATGGTAGAAGGTAACAAGCATGCTTGACAGAAAAATATTCACGATTTTTGTCTAAAATTCGATGAACTTTAACAAGTTTGGGGAATTATTTTTCATAGCGGAAGTTACATTTTACCCAGGAAAAAAATGTACTGGGAAATGCTTCTGATACTGGAACAGAATCAAACAATGCTCAACAGAACAAACAAACAATATCTTAGTCAAACAATGTCAAGAAAGCGATACTTAGATATCAAGAGTTATTTATACTTCAATGACAATACTACTATTGATTCAGATCGCTATTTGAAAGTAAGTCCAAATTAGAAATTGTTGAATAAAGTTTTTTTAACAGTTTGGTATGTTTTCTGAACATTTAAGTAATGATGAAAGAATAGTCCGCTATTTTGGAAGATATGGATGCAAACTGTACATGAAAGGAAAACCCGTAAAATTTGGATACAATCTAAGAATATTCTCATCTTTCGATGTATATCCCTCTCGTATTATACCATATCAGGCAGTAAAGCAATTATGAAAACAAATGTGGCATGACTATGAAAAGAAAGAAAAGAAATCATTAGCCCAACCAGTCGTTGAAAATTGGCTGTCTTTTGTTGAAACTCCTGCAAACCACAAAATTTATAAGGATAACATTTTTACGTCGTGTGATCTTTTTGGTATCTCAGAAGCAAGCGCTTCTTTGCTACGGGAACAGTTAAGGAAAATAGAATGACAAAATGCCCTTTAATAAAATTGCAGCTGTACGATGGATTGACAATAGAGTTGTCTAATTGATCACCAATTTTGACGACAAAAGAGGTTTTAAAAAGTAGAAAGAAGAATGAAGAGTGGAAAACAGAAAGTAGACATACCATTGTGTGTTGTTTCGTATAATTTGTACAAAAATGGTGTAGATTTGTTGGACAATCTCATAAAAACATATTTTTCATCCACGCAAGAAAAAGTGGTATTGACCATTATTAAAAAATGCATTTGCGACATCACTGGTTTAGAAACATTAAAAACTTTTCCTCCAGATCAAGTTGTAGAACTCCTCGAATTTATTCGACATTTTACAATAGCTTACCTGGGATTGTGTGTGCCTCGCAATGTTGCAAGAATGAGTTTGGGCATTCGAGAAAAAAATCAAGATTACTTCAAATTCCCAAAGTGAAACCTTTCTAGTAAATGGAAAACAACGCCAATGACAGCCTAAAAACTGTACAAGAAAACCCTTAACTATTTGCCAAAAATCTAATTAGGACTTTGCTTTGAATGTTTACTATCATTTCATGTCAACCAAGATACTTGACTGCAAAGCATGTATTAGTGGATTGTACCATCGTCCTATCTAGATAGATTTTTTTAGTGGATTGTACCATCGTCCTATATATAGGACAGCTTGCAAAAAGACAACCGATAAAGTTTTCTTAAGTTCTTTAATTCTATATTTTTGCTTGATGTCTCATTAGTCTGAGATAGAATTTTTTTGGAAAAATATTAATTTTTTCTTAATGTGGTGAAATATTGGTTAAAACAAATGATTAGATGTTTAAAACAAACTTCAATAGAAAGGAAATTGTTTGTTCTTTCTTATGGTGTATCTATTTTCTTGCCGCGATAGAAAAAATGCAATGGAGAAATGAGCATGAAAAATCACACAAAATATTTAATAAAAACTTTTCTAGAATGAATTTTAAAATTCGGGATTCGAGATGCATTGAGTCACCACCTGTGTGCCATATATCAGGGCTGTAATTGCAATATTTTACGTCTAAACACATGGCAAGAACACACACAAACATATATATATATATATATGTTTGTGTGTGTTAATTAGCATACAATAAAATTAAAAGAACAAAAGAATTTATTTGTAGAAAGAAATAAAGTTAGAAAAAATTAGACAATGTTTAAGAAGCCCGCAATTGCAGCAGCTAAACAGAAAACAGAGAACAATAGACAGGCAATAATTGTACAAATATAGTCAAAAGTAAAAAAGAAGGTAATAAAAGCAATCCTAGCTTAAATCGAAAATAAAATATCCGTATACATAAAACCTTAATTAAAAATAATACAGTAATATTCACAAAACAATAAAAGAGAAAAAAAGGAAGAGGCTTACCACCGCCAGGAATAAGCACACGAGACTCTAAGTCCCACGAGGAAATGTCTCCAAACCAGTTATTGTTGTTGCCAAACAGAGGAAGAAAAGGAGAAAAGGCCTTGCCGATAGCACCTAATTCACTGCTTGAGATCTCGTTGCACAAAGCTGTGAGGAATAAAATTTTTTAAAAGTTGATCAAACAAAAGCTTTGATTGTCTTGATTTTGAATTTTCATTTGAACAAATAGATTTAATACGAGAAAATTGAGTAATATATATATTATAAGATATGAAACAACAGAAACAAATTTTCTTGGAAAATGCAAGAATTAAATTACTACATAAATACAAGAAAAAACATATTAAAAAGAGAGAAAACTATTTTCGCATTCGCGCAAAAGCTGCGTCAACACAAATAGATCAAAACATAGAAAAAAGACAAAAAAAAATCAAAAACATACAAGAAGCAAAAGTAAAAAATTTAATAATTTGAAAAAATATCTTGGCAAGCCGCTGGTCAGGAAGGGATAGCTAATATATATATATACCAATATATAAAATAAAAAGTCATATCTTAATATTCAAGGTGAAAATTAACAGATATATAATGCAATGCGAAAGTTTTTTAATATATATATATTACAAGCTGTTACCCGCGACTTTGTACGCGAAGAATTTGAATTATTAATTTTTTAAATTCACGAATGTAAATGTTTCGTTACATGTTGAAACGGGAAATTAAAAGTTGTGACAGTTGACAATTCATAATTGGACGACTAACAGGAGTGTCTGCTGATATAGTTAGGTAATTTGTTTATCTATGCTAACGCACTTTTGTATACAACGTTTTTTTCATAACCCATGTGAAATTTTCGTCTTAAAAATTTAAGATTATGCTAAGATATTTAGAGAAAATATTTCTGTGTTTATTCATATAGGTATTTGTACCGCGAGTTATGTATCGAAATTTTATAGGCTGATTACGGAATTTATGATAAACTAGCTGTTACCTGTTGGCATGTAGTGAGTGTAAATTGCAGAGTAACGCAGATACTAGGCAGTTTAAAATACAAAATAGCTTTAATCCAGTTTACGTAAAAAAAAGAAACATGCTGCTGTCTTGCAGCTTACACACTCACTGACAGCCATCCATTCGACTGCTTGCTTAAAAACACAAATGAACAAAATATATAGATTGTAACAACCAATCAACTTCGAATAGTGCCGTAACTTCGGCTACGTCATGAAATTAACCAATGAGATGCTTTTCATTCAGTGACTGAACAATTTCATTTGAATCTCCAACATTACCCGCGACTTCGTGCGCGAAGAATTTGAATTATTACTTTTTTAAATTCACGAATGTAAATGTTTCGTTATATGCAGAAAGGGGAAATTAAAAGTTCTGATGATTGATAATACATAATTGGATGACTAGCAGGAGTGTACTGTATATGTGTCTGCTGTTACAGTTAGGTAAATTGTTTATATATGATAACACACTTTTGAATACGACGTTTTTTGTTTCACGTTTTTAACACCGATGTATAGGTTTAGTGGGCTGGCTACACGCTTACATGCCACATATAGTTACCAACGGAAAAAATATGATTTTTCCAAACGTACGCCTGCCCCTTTGCGTGTCTGACCCTCAGCCTGGCAAATGATAATTTTAAAGGGAATTGTTACCTTTTGAACTGGGATGGTAAGTCCTTCGGTATTATCGGAATGCATAGAATTTAGCACTCTTACCTCTCGCTATACCACACATATTAGTAGCTAGCACGTCTTTTGGTCCTAAGTGTGTAATTTGAAACCGTGTGCCATTGCGCAGTCTCGGTACATCGAGGTTACGTATGAATAGTTCTGGCACACCGAATTTTAATCTCAGCTTGTCGGAAGGTATCCCTGACAATTCTATGGGGCTGAAGAACTCTACAGAATAAGATTTTACTTGTTATTGCCCATTACCGTATCTACAAATAGATATTCTGTAATACATCCCTCCATTTGTGAAGCATTTTTTTTTCATTTATCTGACCTAAACTTTCATTAGTCAGTACCAAAATTTCCCAATCAACAAACAATCTCTATTCCTCTTATTAGCTTGTAGGGAAGGATAAACCTTGCTTATCAGTTCCTCTGTACTATGAACAATTTTGAAAAAGTCCCAATTTAATACACTGTTTGAATCTCTAGCAAACGCCAAATCTATTTGGCAACTGTGTCAAGCGCCAAGTTCGAATCAGTTCTTTCTTTAGTACACAAAACGTTGAATTCCATGTTAATTGGGTTTATGCAATCCTTTCTTTTTAAATCGGTTGAAAAAAGCTCTTAAAGCATTAAAATGCGAAATGAAACTGTTGTAATTAGCTAAATCGTTTTGTTTAGAATTTAACCGCCAGTGATTATCCAAATCGTTCGGTTACAAATTTAAATCTTTCCACTAAATTAGGCTCTTATTTTAAGAAAACTTTCAACGATATTTTCCTTCAGTTATAATTAACTTTAGTTTTTAAATTTTAATCTAAAAACTCTTGAAACTATATTATATCTATCATTAGTTTTCTGTCCCGGCGTCTATTTTCAGTTATTATTCCACAAATTAATTACTTATTTCTTTTCTCAGCAATATCACGTGATGCTTGACTTTAAGGGGTCTATTCTGGTACCCCCGGTTGGGTTGGGAGACGTCACTTTTCCCGTTGTTAACGTTCGGAAAAAGTGACGTCTCCCAACCCAACCGGGGGTACCAGAATAGAACCGTAAAAATAAATCGTTTCAAATGCTGGCGCTTTTCTGATGGATCACGTGACACTTCATTTTGTTTGCGCATTCCTTAAGGATCACGTGACAGTTGATTGAAAAATAAAGTAGTAATCTTCATCGCAAATCGCTTGTTAATTATTTAATTGTTATCTGTAATCAAAAATAATGAATTTAACATTATGTCACCTACCCTATGTCCGTTCCTGGGTTTGAAGCTACTACTCTGCCAGTTTTCATCCAAATCGGTTCGGTAGTTTTGCCGTGAATGCGTAACAAACAGACAGACACACTTTCGCATTTATTATATTATGTGGATATTAATAAAAATAAGCAAAATTTTCAGAAATAAAGGTGAATTAGTTCAAAGTCTAACCATTGCCTAGCAACGGAGTAGATATAAATCTTCGTTATTTCAAAATTGTCTGCACGTATTTAAAAATCATGGAACATTTAAAAATTAATAACAATCGAAGGGAAACTGTTACAGAAATAAAATTGATATCATTGAAAAGGTAAGAATTTGAACTTTAAGATGGTATAAAAATAATTTTTGTCGGACAATTTTCTCTGAAGTTACGGCGGAAAAACGGTTTCGGTTAATTTGTAATTAAACTGCCTGTTTAATTAACTTTTGGACTTAGAAAAGTTCATAAGTATCTGCCCTTTGTCTTAAATAATAAGTGTACAAAATTTGTTTGAAAATCGTCCATTGGTTTAGGATGAGAATTGGAGCATAGCCACATACACACATATCCACATACCCACAATGACTTTTATTTATATTAAGATAACAATGCATGGCAGGCTGATATTGACATTGTGGCATCCAATTTTTTAGTTTAAAGCTGAGATTCTTTTCTTAGTAGTTATAACATTAGATTTATAAAGTTTCTGAAGATTTAAGCTCTTTGTCTAATAGTTCGAGTTAGAATTTCTTACAAATTATTGCGTAGTTACCGGCCCCCGACTTCTCAATATGGGTTATAATGAAATGTTGTTGCAGAGTTTGGATGTTTTCCTTGATAATACGGAATTCGTATTCTTCATTATTTGAATTGACTGGTTTGTAATTGTTTCTTATGTAATGTTTAAAATTGAATTACATATTCCATTTCCTTCCTGTGAAAAACTGCACAGGTGTGTCAAATTTAGTAGATACTTTTAAACAAAAATTTGCAAGTTCATTGAAAAAATTAAAAAAAGTTTTTTACGGAATTTTTGAAAATAGGACGAAATTTAGTCCCTTTATTCATTAGTGACTTTAATTCTTCGTTGGGACCAATATTTAGGTTGCCAGTTGGGATGTGTTTATGAAAAGGATCTACATAATTTTTATATTCTTCTCTATTGCAATGACATTAAATATTAATTCTATTGTTTTTTATGTTTTCACAGAAATAATTATAATTAAATAAGAGCCTTCTTCCTAACATTGTGTCGTATTTTAGGCGTTTGTTTATTTCAATATTTTTTATTGGAAATAAGTTGGAGAATTCATTAATTGCAGAGTTTAATTTAAATTTATCGAAAATTGGATTTTTGAAGTTAATAGTCATATAGATAGTGGCTTGATCTGTCTTTTTCCAATGTATCTTTGCAGTCCTTGCTTTGAAAAGATCATTGAGTAGAATAAGAAAATGTTGATTATCAGATTATCAGTTATTTTTAGTTATGTGAAATATTTTCAAGAAAATGGAAGAGTTTGTTTTTAATGGAGAATATGAAGTTTTTAACTGGTTTGTAGTTAAAACTCTTATTGAAATCATTTTCAATTCTTTTAAGTTCTTGAAAGACAAAATTATTCAGTTCCTTTTAAAATCTATTATAACGTTTTATATTTTTCCCACTACCTCTGCAACCTCTTTTGATTATGTTTTTCTAGTGCCAAAAAGTTGTGATATATTGCAGATGTTAAAGTTGATGATTCTATTTTGAAAAATATCATTCAGAACATATGGGGCAATAGTTTTCAGTTTTAGCATATAATAGTTTTCCATTTCTAACATTGTTTTTTTTATCTGGAACAACATCTAGAATATAAAGGCATCCTTTTCTGAAATCGTGCTTATGAAAGTGGTTGAATTCTATGTTGAATCACATCGTTCCGATATTAAGCATTATAATAGCAAAGAAAAATTCAACATAGAATTCAACCACTTTCATAAGCACGATTTCAGAAAAGGATGCCTTTATATTCCAAATTAATGGCTTTAATATGTAAGTGAAGGATTTCATATTAGAGCTATGCTGACGCAGTTTTAAACTGTTGTAGGGACACTCAAGTCAGAAGTGTTAGGATTTTTTAATTATTTCATGGTCAGCATGGATAGTTAGTACGGATTTCACCTTCACTGATGACTCATCCGTTCCATCCTTTTGTCTCTCATTTGAAATTTGATTATATATATATATATATATATATATATATATATATATAACAAATACGAAACAAACATAGCAGAAATGCAAAAGCAACATATACAAAATAAACATTCAAAAAACAAAATGTCAAGAAAAAAATCTGCGGTAAGAAAAAGCCGAAAGTGGAATATATATATAAAAGGGGAAGATAAAATAATATAGAAAAATATAACACAAACGCAACGAATGCGCAAAAATGCTGCAATTCAAGAAGATTTGTGGAGAATATATCAATATCATAAAAGTCAAAAATATTAAAATAAAATGGAGAGACTGTAGTAAATCGGTAAAAGCGTATAGATGCTCATCAGGATAAGTAAAATCTATACGAACCGTTAAAAAATTTAATGAAATCATAATGTTTTCTGCGAACAGTGTTGGCATATAGCTAAAAAACACTGTCCTTTACCCCGAACATTATGATAAACCAAGAATTTGAATGAAATACAATTAAAAGAAATGAAATTACTAACCTAACACTGAGAGATGCTACCAACACTCCTTAACACACTTAAATACACTCCTTTCCTTTTTTCGTCATTTCATTAATCTTCATCGTTTCCTCAATGTAGTTCGCTTTCATCTTTTTTTTCCCCATCGATTTCCTAATCTTCATCGAAACTCCCCCAACCTCAGAAGTAACTTGATATTTTCGTAAACATCCGGTCACTAAATGACGCGCTCAGTTATTCCCTTTGTCACGTCTCCCGTTGGTAGCATCTCTCAGTGTTAGGTTAGTAATTTCATTTCTTTTAAGTGTATTTCATTCAAATTCTTGGTTTATCATAATGTTCGGGGTAAAGGACAGTGTTTTTTTAGCTATATGCCAACACTGTTCGCAGAAAACATTATGATTTCATTAAATTTTGTAACGGTTCGTATAGATTTTACTTACCCTAATGAACATCTATACGCTTTTACCGATTTACTACAGTCTCTCCATTTTATTTTAATATTTTTGACTTTTATGATATTGATATATATATAATATAAATCCAAAAATAACTTGTATATAATCATACAGAAATAAAGTAAACAAAACATATCAAGAATCAAATCCTATACTAAGAAATCGTTATTTGAACAATACATCAATTTTAAATAAAATCTAAAAAATTGAAAAAACTAAAGATAACCTGAACAAAAAATCAAGTTTAAGCATTTATATGTCAACAAGTAAAAAAACTCTTTTGTTATTAAAAGTATTGAAATAGGCAGACCAAGTAAATGAAGTTTTCAACAATTAAAATAGCAGCTTGGCTGTCGACAAGCTTTAGCCAGGTTAAATTAATTTTGCTGTGCAAACCATCCCTGTTACTATTGTTGTTGAAAAAACAAACAGGGTAATTTACCCTAAAATGAAAGAATTTAGAAAGAAAGTCTTATACTAACCCTAACAATAAAACATAACTGTATATAAACGACTGAAATTCAGTATAAAAATATGTAATATAACATTATATTGCACTAAGATATTGCACTAAAGACAGTATATATATATATATATATATATAATTTAATAAAATACCCATACTTTTGAATAAACATTAACTAATCAGTGACTCCTCTTATACTTACCAGAATTCATCTCTTTCAATATAGCCCGCCAATCATATTGACATCACAAGTTGCCACAGCCAAAATTCTTAACATGAAACATCAAAATTGACCAGATAATATAATTAACCCTTGATATAAGGAATTAGTAAGATACCTATATTAATATTCTCAAAACCATTTTAAAAAATTTAATACATTTATTTATCTAGATAATATATTAAAATTGGTAAAAATGTCTATTAAAAAGGAAAATTTCACATGAAAGATCCTGTCGCCATCTATGTAATATATCTGAAACCAATAACTCAATAGCCAAATTTGAATAAAACTACACATTACGAGTAGAATAATTGAAAACACTATCCCACTAACAAAGAAATAAAAATATTCTTTTATAAACCATTATGAGTCTTTTATTTTAAATGACCTAAATATTTCTTATCTATATATACTCTTAGGAAACCTATAGGCATTCCATAATCCAGGACAAAGGAATAAAAATTTCTTATGTTCTTAATTCTAATATCAATGTCTGTTACTAAATTATTATTTCTAATTATATAATTTTTTACTAAATTCTTGAAGACAGAAATGCTAAGATCATTATTCCAAAAAGGGAATTTATTAATTTGAAAATTAAATGCATTTCTTTTATCAAAGATATCTGGTACTAATTTATTATCTATGATTTTAATATCTAGATCTAAAAATTCTGCAGCTAATTCATTGTCATTAGTTTTTATAAGTTTTAAATATTCAGTATAGAAGTCAATATGAGGCTTAAGGTCTATTTCTTTATTGAATAATATTAAATCATCTATATAGCGGAATAATATACTATGGCTATAATTAGTCCAATCTTTCTCATAGTAGTGAAGATAAATATTTGTTAAACTATTGCTAGCTGGACCTCCTTGAGATAATCCTTTAATTTGATGGAAAATTTTATTATTAAAAAAGATATAATTTTCTTTTAGAACAAGATTAATAAGATTTTTAAAATTATTAATGTTAATATCTTTTTAAGATCATAATATTTATGTATATTTCCTAGGGTATTAGTCAAATCTTCAATATCTATACTATTAAATAAATCCACTAGTTACACTAGTTATTTCTACATCTTTAATTACATTTAATATCTCTACACTATTATTTACTATAATTGTATCTTTTTGCTTATTTAAATTCTCTATCACTGTCTGTATGTATTTTTGCAAGAGTTTGCCAGATTTTGTAATATAAGTATTGCAGCCATTAGTAACATTTCTAAATTTAAGAGGACTCTTGTGAAATTTTGGTGTAAGAAAAATGTGAGGATAATCTTTTTTAATATAATTAATTCCCAATTTTTTATGGAAGGCCTGAATTCTATTAGAAATTTCTCTTTCACCTAATTTTGTCTCTTTATAAATATCACTATTAATAATATGATAATTAAGTATTTTTTTGTATAAATTTTACAAATTATAGCAAAATTACTGGGAACTTTGTCTATGTATCAATGTAGACTATTACAAATTCTGTTTGCAATTCTTTAAATTTGTTTTTTAATATCAGGATATCTATTAAAATCATTAGATTTAAAATTATAGTTAAAAAGATCTAATAATGTTTTTATATGTCTATATTCATTAAATGCCTCTAGAGGCATTATAT
>BGPR01000910.1:292784-343154 GCA_013235015.1 Araneus ventricosus
TATATATATATATATATATATATATATATAAGAACAAAAATTAAATGTTACTTACAAGAAAAATTAAATGGTGAAAGCTATTTTTGCATTCACGCGAAAGCTGTGTCAACAAAAAAAGCACTACATCAATACAAACATAAAACAAAAAGACATACGAAACGAACACAAAAAAACTTGAACAATTTCATGGCGAGCTGCTCATCAGGAGAGGAGGCCAGCTTATGATATTAACTACTGCTTTTTTCTGCTAACCGACATACTAAAATCGTAACGTTAGTCGCTATCCCCCAAAAATATACCAACGGTGAAAATGGAAAAATACTGGATCAAAAAAATATATACAAAAAAGTCGATTAAAAAAATTCGAAAGCTAAAAATCTGAATTCATAAGACCTAGATAAAGTATAATAAGAAACACAGAAATATTCACAAATATATATAAGAGAAAAAAAGCATACCACCGCAGGAATCCGCACAAGAATGACAGTTTTAAGGCAAGTTACACGTGGAAATGTGGGAGAAAGGTAAAAACTGCTGTCAAACCAGTTTTTGCCGTTGCAGAGAAAAGGAGAAAGACTACCTTTACCTACGCTAGCAGAAAGACTACCAAAATCAATGCCTGATATAAATTCCTCACTTGTCAAATCGATTAACTCCACTTTCTGAATTTTTTAAAATTTTAGTGTCAAGGCACTTGATTCACTCCTAACTGTTTATATTCAAAACAAATTTCTCTAATAATACGGATTTACACCAATAAATTTCAAAATTGTTTTAGCCATTGAATAATGAATAATTTATTTCAGAAACCAATCTGCTTAACTCCATACTCTAATGTAAATCGTTGCTAATTGCATTATTTCGCAGTTAAAATTTAATTAAAATTCTTTTTAATGCTATGATATTGTCACAAAAGGAACCGTTTTTTCTGTTGTTGTGGACATTCGTTGTTTCATCCATCTTCTTCTTCTCGGGGTTTAATCATAATAAGTTATTTATACCGCAACAGATCTAATATGCGATAATAACCGTAAATTGTTTAGTGTTGTTGTCTATTCACAAGAAAAGAAATAATTAATCACTTTCAGTCTAACTGTAACAGAATCAAGTAATTATAAATTTCAATTTTAGTGTCAGTTGTTTCCTCAAAGAATTAAAATATTATAATATTAAGATGAAAGAGATTAATGAGAATTATATGGGTAAAGAATAATGAATCTGATGATTTTTCAATACGAATTATTGGAAGAAAACTCGGCTCCAGAAAACGATTGTGTATTCATTCGGATTTGCCATCTGATTGTAGCAATGAAAAAATGACAACAAATAATTCGATTGGATATAAAAGAAGTTGTAATCCTGCTAAATGGGATCGAAATGTCCAAAAGCAGAAAATAATAGAAGGTCTGGAATACAGAAATAGAAGTGGAAATTTAATACCCAAAAAAACATTATATCGTAGCAGAAAATATTCTTGAATTTTTTTATTAGTTCATCAAACAAAAGCTTAGATTGTCTCGATTTTGTCTTTACATTTGAACAAATAGAATTTATACGAGATCATTGGGTAAAAATTGTGTTTCTGTAAATTTTAATAAATCTATTAGAAGACAAATAAGGGGTAGCCAGTTGACATTAGAATTAAAATCCTTTCTCTTACCATATATATCGAGAGAAAAGTAGTTAATTGATGTTTAATTTCGAGGTCTAAGAAATCCGCTTCAAACTGATTACTGTTTGTTTACTTAAGAAGCACGGCTGAGGGATAAATATTTTGAAAGATTTTTTTAAAATTCAAAGATTATAAACAATAAAATTCTCTTTCTTGTCATAAGATTACCAGGTCAGCAAAACAACTTTACATTCTTGTAACAATATTATTACTATCTATTATTGATATTTCACTTACTTTTTTTTATGTTATGTGAAGTATAGAGTGAACTTTTAATATACTTCAGATTTTATAGAATCAGAATTGTCATAAAATCATACAATTTAAGGAGAAAATAAAATTGATTATGTCCATAAAAATTTATACCTTAGTGATCTCTATTTGTTTTGCTATCCGGCGAAGGTAAGGTTATAAAACATGCAGTTTCTGAAATTTCTCTGTTTAAAAAAGTTCGCCTATTTCTATGATTATCCTTGTCTCCCAGTTCTGTGAGCAAATGTAAGGAAAGCAAATTTTTGATAATCTTTAATTTTTCCTTTCTAGTTAACTGCCTTCTTTACTAAAATGAAACTGTATATAAGAAACCACTTTGATCTAACATGTTTTCTCTTGTTTCTTATTATTTGTGTGTGAATATATATTTTTAATTTTAATCCGTTATTTCGATTGGAATTACAATTTTCTTATGCAGAAATGTTTGTCACTGTTTTCGCGACGAAAATTTAAAAACAAAATGATTCCAGGTCCAGACTATCTTGCGTATCTAGGAACATGAGCTAGGTAAAAAAATATGTTCTTGAAATTATCCCCATGTATAATCAAGCCTCAGGGTTCGATGAAGATTTTGGAGTATACTGTCTCCATCTCACGGCAAGTAAGAATTTTTTTTACTACTCGCAAATAGTTTTTAAAAAAGTTGATAGTTATTTAAAACCTGAAAGTATACTATCTAGTTTCTTACATTCTTCTATGCTTCCAATCAAAACGTAATAATGAAGTTTTATTGGGCCAAAAGAAGAATAATATTTTGACATTATTTTTATATTTTCTCTTATGGAAATTTTAACTTTTAAATGCACAATTCAGTGTCAGTTTATTTGATATTTAATATTAGAGATGCATATTTCTACATTATTTAATTCTTATTTTCATTAATATACTTTATCCCGTCGGAGGGAATCCTTGCTTTAAATATCCTATCGCATAAATAAAAAATATTGATAAAAATTATTTTTTAATTTTGAGAATTTTCATATAAAACATTATTTTTAGATAAATTCGCTGAATAAGGAATTTCTTGAGACTAACTTGAATGTCTCGTTCTCACCAGTTTGTTTACATTTCGCATTGTGAAACCTCTCTACTGCTAATCGTCGCATGGGCAACATTTATGTATTCTTTAAGGCGTACAGATAAATGCATTTGGAGTACAATTTACAGACTTGGATACACTTTTCACATCTCTGCTTCTGAAACAGATCTCGTTGTTTATTCAAAACTAGAATTGCCTGAAAAACTGCAAGAATAAGAAAAGATATAAATAATTGCGTAGTGTTTTATTTAGAGGAGAATGTTGTTTCTTTGACCGATTGTACCTTTGATTGCACCACAGTCTAAACTGGCAACTGGTGATAAAATTTAGAAGTTTATGTGTTTAAAAGTTTATCTACCAGTTGCTTATTTTAGATTATTATTGTTTGAAAGAAATACATATTGAGCTAAAAAAATAATTATCTGATTTGACCACTAAAATGTACTATTTACAAACATTAAATTTTGCCTCAAAAAATTTGTTGATACTAATAAGAAATTATATTAGTGTATGTATACTATAGACACACTAATAAACTTATTTTGTGCAAACTCCGGTTTTTGTATTCCTAACCGCAAATTAGTTATAGAGGTTTAAATGTGAAACTGAACCTTGTGAAGGGGAATTCAGGGCAAGATGGGGATGTTAACATTTAACCATTTTTAATAACATTTTTTGCATATATTATTAGATTCACATTTGTTGCGTTGGAATTAAATTAGGAAACTTTTATTTTAATAATACCAAAGTTATTTTGCCTTTTAAAATAAGCAAAGCAAAAGTGCCAACTTGCCCCGGTACCGGGCCAAGATGACTTTGGACTTGTGACAAGAGGAAAATTATGACAAAAGTTCAATAAATTTTTATCTTTAGAAAATGTAGGGTACATCACTAATTAATTAAACATTTTTAAGCATTTTTTCCTTTATTAGTATGTAATGAAAGGGTTATTTCAGTTAAAAGTTTTGCTCATAGAAAATTAATATAACTCAAAATCAGTATTATTCATCTAGAAAACCTTGACATAAATTTTCTTCTTTCAGTGTTTGAGTCTCCCTCGGGCCACCACGTGTGCCATTTTCAACACTCTATTTAATCTTCTGATGAAGATTCAACATAGATCTTATACCAAAGAGCACTGTATTAAATTTTCTTCGGATGTTTGTACTGAAATCATGAGCGTCAGACGTTTGGGCTTTTTAAAGAAATGAAATTAGATTTAGTCCATTAGATTTTACCTTGAGGGTTTTAAAATTTACAGCATGTCAGGCAATAAAGACGAACACTATATAACAAACAAAGAAATGGCGTTAGTAGCTTCGCAATGCGACTTTTTAGTGCGCAGCAGTGTAGAAGGCTGGTAGTATCAATAAGGTGCCGCTATCTAGTAGTATGAATTTAAAATAAGCCATTTCCAATTTTGCCCGGCTTTCCATCTTACCCTGATTTCCCCTGCCTATGACCACCATGATCAACCGTATTCACCAACCATGGTTAAACATTGATCAACAGTAGTTAAAACGGCCGTTTTGGTATTCTGATGTCAGACCAGTTGTCACATCTCCCTTTTTGCCGCGAGTTTTTGATTGGGTGAAATCGGGTGCTCAAAAATGTGAACAACCGTTTTGCGCTCCCGCAATTATGTCGGTTGCAGAAATCTGTTTAATTACGATGGAGAATTTACATCAACATAAACTGTTAAAATTTACAAATAATAATGTCATGTCATTTATAATAGTGACTCATTACATGAAAACTATTAAGACGAAATGAAAACTATTAAGACGACTATGAGACGAAAATGCAGGAAAAGCTGGCATGGAATCATTTGAATATTTTGAACTAGTCTTTGTCAATACCAATGATGGACTGTTTATGGTTAAACATTAGTCATTGATTACGTGACCGGTTGTTTAGTCACCGGTATGGGGAATATGGCCGGTTACGGTATCTAAAAAAACTTTAAAAAAACATTACTCCTCAGGGTTTTCCATTCGTTTTGGTCTTAATAGAGAGTATATGGAGTTTCAGCCTTCTAAGTTAACAGGAGGGTTTGTCTGTAAGCCCTAAAATTCGAAAGAAGCTCTTAAAATTTTAAATATTTAGAATTTCTTTAGAAATTCATATGGTTACTAATGTGTAAAAACTGGTTTATATTTGTTTCTATGGACATGTTTACTTAGAATATAAACACAAATAATTATTAACTTTAACCGTAGCCACTTATGACTGAGGGAAAAAAAGCATAAAATGACGAAAATTTACACTAATTCTGTGTCGTTGGAAAAACAATGGTTAACCTGGAGTTTACGGTGCCCGCCTACTTCGTTCCTCTTAAAGTGCGTATACACTTGCGAGCAGAAGCCGAATAGAATCGTTTGTGAACAGATGCTCGCAAGTGGAGACGGGTTATTTTATTCACCGCGAACGGTCAGGGTGCAGCTGGCGGTGAGCCAAAAACTGTCGGCTTATCGAAGAATTCAAAGAGATTCGCTATTCTAGTTGGTACGGGTTAATGTGCTGTTCGCTGGATACGGCGAATCTGTTTCGAACTTGAAAGATCATATTTAGATAGGTGTGTGCTTCTTAATTTTTTTTGCCTCTTCTCTGGTAATTATGGAGTGGACAGAACTAAACATATTCATATTAATAGAAGTTTACAGAAATTAGCCTTTTCTCTCGTATCCGAACCGCACGGACCGTTGTAGAAAAAACTTAAAAGGTTTTCCGACAGGAAAAAGATTGAGGAAATAAAGTGTCAGTGACCCAGTGTAAGAAAAAAGATTATATTCTTGTAGCTTCCACCGGCGCGAAAAACAGAGAATAAAAGATTCCATGGAAAAAGAGCAGTTATAAAATGTAAAAGAATACAAATATTATATACTCTTTAAGTAATTTTATATTCTTGACAACAATTTTTTACAATTAAGCTTTATATAATAAGTTTTCAATTGCTAGTCATCTTGGTTAATTTACTAATTCATAATACATATTTATTTAAAATTTCCCCATTGTTTGATGAGGTTAAAAAATATGAATTTTATATAAAAATTGAAATTAATGCGAAAAAGAACGAACTTTTTCTGTGCTTGCTTCTGAGATAGAACATTTTAATATTAAAAATTATGAACAAAATATCTACGCATGGTGAAATTTTCCTTAATTAAAATGTCTAACACCAAAGTGACCTGAATTGTAATGATTGTGAAATTAAAATGAAACTTATAATCTATAATTAGAAAGAACAACGAAATTAAGTGTTTTCGTTTTTGCAATTGTTATTTAATTTGGTTAAGCTACTAATTCGGAGCGCATATGTACTTCAAATGTCAGCTTTGTCGTTCGATAAGATATTGTAAGATTAGCTTCAAAAATATGAATTTTATGCAATCTGAAATTAATGCTAAAAGGATTAATTTTTTTCAACTCTGCTTTTGAATATTTTTATATTAAGTGTTTTATTTAATATTAAGTGTATTGAACTAAATGTCTACGCATAGCCGAATTTTCATGTTTTCTTAATCTAAATATCTAAAACGAAGGAGACCCAAATTATAATGGTTGCGAAAATTGACATGAAAGTTAAAATTAGAAGGTAAAACGAAAATAAATATTTCCTTTACTGCAATTGCTTTTGGTTAAGTTATAAATTCGAAATGCGTCACTATTAATATTTTACTTTTGTTGTTTGATAAGACTAAAATGTATGAATTCGGAATAATTGTAATATTAAGTGTTTTTAACTAAATGTCTATGGTCATGGCCCAATTATAAATTCATCTAAATTAAAATGTCTGAAATTTAGTTTAGTTACATTAACGTCCAGTTCTGAAGAAACGCGAGGGCTCTTGGGACGGACGTTGTCATTTTGAACCGTGGTCAGATGACAAGGACGGCACCTTAGCTGGCACCCTCTCCAAGCTTCCACATCACACCAGCGGGGGGACATTAGGCACGGCGGATCTTCTGGAGAATCGGGTTTCGAGCCTGGAGCCCTCCGGCCCCGAAACTGAAACCTTATCGCTATGCCGCTGAGGCCGTTTAGAATGGCTAATAGAAAAGAATCTGAAGCACAATAATAGAGAAATCAAAAAGAAGTTTTAATCGGTAATTAGAAAGTAAAACGAAAATATTTTTTTCCAATTACTTAAAAAGAATGAGTTTGAAGTTGGTGCAACAAAATATTTCACTTCACAAGTCTTATCAAATAAAGTAAAAACCATTTCATTGAATGAGGTTTTAGTTGAGGAACATTTAAAAAAGTATGTAATATTAAAACTGTGCAAGTGAAATTCTACTTTGGAGTTTATGTATCAAAGAAAGCAAACTTCGTTAACCACAGCTTTAAAAATAGAAAAAAGATTTACATGATTAAGCGATTTGATAACACAATTAAATTAGTTTGATTTATATAACAATGAAAAGTATTGTTGCAAATCATAAAAAAAATATTGTTTTAAAAAATTGTTAAAATCAAAATGAAAATAGTGCGATAATTAACACTTTGGTAGCGGGTCTCGTAAAAATACGATTTGTTTTGTTTTTGGATTAACCCAACGTGAGGTTCCTTATTCAAAAATCTGAATTCCGTATGTGAGAGTGAGGTAAAACCGGATACCTTGGTTCTGGCTGCATTAATTCTCTTTTCTAGAGGACAGATTCAGAATTATTCTCTACTAGTCAAGAAGAAAGACTGGCCATAGAGGCTGTGTTGTTGCTATTGAATTCACTGCGACTGTGAAGATGCTTTTGTTTTAGCGGGAACTGTTAGAGTTTTTGCATAGCATATAAGGAATCACTTTTGCTGTGACTATTCCTTTCTTTTCATGACTGAATTCTTTAAAGAAAAATTCAACACGAAAATGGAAAGTATTAGGGGTTTTTAGAGAGAAAGGGAAGGAAAAAGGGTATAATTCTTAACAGCTTATACGTAACGAACGTTTTAATGTTAATGTTAAAAAATATATAGAACAACACAGGGCATTGTATTTAGATATTAGCTAAATAACGTCGAAAATATGAACAGTACATTCTTGAAATTTTTATAATTTTTTGAAACTCAACCATCTATTATGAGTATGAAAATTTTATTCATGTTAATAGATTTTTTACTATTAGTGATTTATTATGTTAATAACAACTTTTTATTTATTTATAATCAAGTTGAAAAATAGTATAGAACATTTTTGGTTAAATCGTAGTTGATATATATTAAAGCACCGTTTATACGCCTTTCAAGGGACTGACGAAAAATGACGAATAAATGAAAGGACGTATAATCGAAATGAATTACAATGCATAATACGAATGCATCGGGAGTGTGATGAAACGACCTATAAATATAATCAATGTATAAATGAGAAACGTATAAACGCCGCTTTACTGTTCATTGTTTCACCATATCTTTCTGCATGGGTAAGAACAGAATGTCTTCTTTGCAAATCCGTTTATGGAGATGTTTGGAATCTTTTTTACTTAAATTTTGATTTTGTAATAGAGTATTGTACATATTGTAATCTAGTAGGATTCGTTTCCATAAAAGACAGCAATTTCCTAATGATAAAAAACGAGGAAATAGGTACTCTAATTAATTAAGAAATTTGTCCTTTTTTGACATTAATTTAAAGCACGTTTGACCTTATTTTGCTATTTTGAACATACAACCCTGATTACTAAACAGAGTGGCGTATTCAAATTGGAGAGTGCTATCTGGACTGTATTTAATTACAATTACTTCTTTAATACACTGTACAAGTATATATCTCCATTATTCTTTTAACAAATTTTTCTGTCTAATAAAGTTGCCTACTCAATTAATTCCAGCGTAAATTGAATAATTCTCTAAATTAATTGCATTTATTGTCTTCCATGCTCTTCTTGCCAAGGTCAACTTGCTTCCAAACCCCCCCCCCCCATTAAGAATCCTTTCCATAGACTTTAGTCTATGATCCTTCCTCTATAACTGAGTTGATGACTTATGGGTTCAAAGTGTACGCTGTTGGCGTAATTCTATGGAACCAGATGCATTCGTAATGAGAATAATTTAATCCAACACCCTGTGAGACTAAACAAAATATTATCATTTCGATTCGAAACGTATATAAAAATGATCCAAGTCATAAATTTTCAACACCTTTTCCCCTCCCAGACCTTTCAAAAAAACCCTCCGCTATCGGTGATTAACGGCGATGATTGACGGATTCCAAGCCCATTCGTCCATTTCTCTGGAACGCAAGCTGTTCGTCTTGAAAAATTTCCTCAAACTCTCAGCAAATCGTAAACTAACTGTTTGAATCATGTTCTGTTCGCCAAGAGTATACGCACCTTTAGGATCGCAAAATCTTTGCCGCCAAGAACGGCGATGAGAGAACATTTGTTTTGGTTGCGTCGATGTTTTTAACGAGTGACTAGCGCGCATGCGCACAAATTGATCCTTTCATCGGTGTTTTTCTTATCAGGCTATATTGCGCCACGTTTCGATTGGAATGTTTTGTTCAACTCTTCGATGCAATTGGTCGATAAATTCGTATTTGAATAAAACTTCGTTTGGAATTCTTCAGATGGAATATCGGTTCAGTACCGTGTATGTTATTCTGTGTGTTTCGTTTCTCAGTGAATAAGCGAAGCTACGATTATTCCACTATGCTGAAAGCGAAGCCGCTTACGTTTTATGAAGTTAAAAAATTTGCCCGGTACATGCTTGAAATGTCGCAGGCATTGCGTGCTCAATCTCTCGTTTTCAGGTCAGAGAGCAATAAAAAGCGTACTGCACATCCAAAACAGTATTTGGCGACGGCACATGAAATTGCGCCAAGAAGAATTGGCGAGAAGCAGGCTGGCACCGTAAACTCTAGGTTTATCAAAACAACAGTTACTGTATGTTCACAATAACAGTTTAAAAATGCACTGAAAAGTTATACAAGGATATAAAAATGAATGCAGTGATAAGTTAAAATCTACAATTTTATTTGTCAATTTAACACGTAACGTTAAGAAAAAGATTAAATACTCGCAAGAGTTAATTGTTCAAATAACTTGCAAAATTTCCAATCACCGTCAAATAACACAGGTCTGCGATGAAAAAATTGTCGGAAAAGCAAGTGGTGTTTTTTATAGTTTTTTGGATTCTGATTACTAGAAAAATAATGAAAAAATTCCATCACGTATAGTTTCATCACAAATCGCAATCTATTTTTTATGAATTTAGTATATTTCGGAACAAAAAAGTATTATTTATATGAGTTCTCTAAACATATTTATGGACTTAAAATAATAAATTGGTGTATTAAACTACCAAACAAGAAAGAAGAAACTATTTCAATCCAGAATATTTCTCTGAATCTATAAATTGCCTATTAAACACAATATTAAAGACAGAGGAAACCAGTTAAAACCGGATACCTCTCCTGCTTTCCAAAAAAAGTGTTACTTCCACCGCTTCACATAAAATTAGTTCTTATGAAGAAATTTGTCAAGGTTTTACCAAAAGAAGATGAATGCTTCAAATACCTTTGTGTCCAGTTCCCGGGTTTATCCGAAGCAAAACTGAAGTATGGCTAGTTTGTAGGACCAGTCATCAGGAAAATGATGAAAGATGAAAATTTTGAGACTAAAATGGAAACAAACGAAAGAAAAGCCTGGAAATCTTTCAAACTAGTTATTACTAGCTTTCTTGGAAACAAAAAGGACACAAACTACAAATCTATTGTAGAAAAGATGACAAAAAATTTAAAGATTTTAGGCTGTAGTATGAGCTTAAAAGTTCATTTTCTCGATTCGCACCTGGAATATTTTCCTGAAAATTTAGGTCCAGTTAGAGAAGAACAAGGTGAAAGATTTCACCAAGATATAAAGGAAATGGAGAGGCGATATCAAGGAAAATGGAATGCCAGCATGATAGCCGACTACTGCTGGATGCTACAATCCCTGCATTTACAATAGGAAAAGTGACAAAAGAACTTTTGAGGTAAAGAAAAAACGTTACTATAAGGACAAGTAACTTTCTACCTATACTTAACAATTACTTGAACTAGGATATAAATGTAATTTTTATGGATTTATGAATTAATTTAAATGAAATGTCAAAATTTAGCGATTTCAACTGTTTCCTTCAAAATATGCAATCACTTTGTAAAAAATCCTTATGTGATAGAAAAAAGTGGATTTCATTTTTAGAATCAGCACAAAAAATAACATAAAAATCAGTCATCAAAATTAAAACAATTTTCAAAAAGTATTTTTTTTTGCTGGCCTATGTAATTTACACTACGTTAAATGCTTAAAATTTTATTCAAAACTCACTTCTTAAAGCAAGAATTTTTCCCTACTTTCTTCAACAGACTGAGATATATTTTGAGTCTGGTCTTCATTTTATCGACTGACTGAAATCTTAAAATTATCTCTTTAATGAAATTGACTATTATAAGCAGTCTTTAGGTATTCCTATGGGTAGTTGCTTTTCTAGTGCATTGGATAATACAGGGTGAACCAAAAGTCTTGCCCTGATTATAAAAATTCATTATAAAATAGCCGTTTAATGCAATAATGTTACTTTTGTATCATTGGATAGGTTAGTTTTAGTAGTTTCTTTATGCAATAGATGGCGCGAGTGCTCCTTGAAGAGTGAATCAGGGGAACATTTGTAAGGAAGACATCATTTTCGACCGAAATGGCGTCGATTGAACCGAAAGCCCAATGTGTGCTTTGGTTTCACGAAACGATATCGCCCATTAATGTCCAACGTGCGTTTCGACGTTGTTATGGACGCAAACTTCCTGATACAAAATCAGTAAAGCGATGGTATAAAAGTTTAAAGAAACAGGCAGCGTTACTGACCTTCCCAGAAGTGGCAGGCGTAGTGTGAGTGAAGCAACTGTTGAACTCGTTCGGCAATCGTTTCAACGGAGTCCTACTAAATCAACTTGTCAAGCATCACGTAAACTTCAACTACCGCGAAGAAATTTGGTAAAGGTTCTTCATAAAAGGCTTAGATTGCATGCTTATAAAGTTCAAATCGTTCAGGACTTGCAACCAAATGATTGCCCAAGACGTGCAGAATTCACAATTGAGATTCTGAACAGAATTGATGTCGAAAACGATTACTTAAATCGTATTTGTTTCTCCGAAGAATCCACCTTTCATGTCAGAGGAACGGTAAATATGCATAATGTCCGTATATGAGGATCAGAGAATCTACATGTTTCTGCACAGTTGCAGGGAGATAGCCCTAAAGTTAATGTTTGGTGCAGCCTCATGCGTAACAGGATTATTGGGCCGTTTTTCTTCACTGAAAAATGCATTAACGCTAACGTTTATTTAGACTTATTACAACTGTTCATTGCGCCGCAGTTAGAAAAATTTCAACCATGGATAATGTTTCAGCAAGATGGACAACCCCCACACTGGGGTTCCTTAGTACGTGATTTCCTAGACGAAACATTTCCGGATCGATGGATTGGAAGGGATGGTCCAACACCCTGCCCTCCGCGCTGAAGGCTAGGATACAAGCTGTTGTGTGTACTGTAACAGAAGACATGTTAAAGAACACTTGGCGGGAACTGGAATACAGCTTATACATTCTCCGAGCTACCAAGAGAGCACACGTTGAAATTTTCTGAGGTAAATTGTCTTATAAAAAAATTATAACCGTACTTACAATGTATCCAAGCAAACATATGTCTAATTATAATAGTTTGAGCACAATAAATATTTATAATCAGGGCAAGGCTTTTGATTCACCCTGTATGTTTCTTCATTCATTCGAGAGAGAACTAATTAAAAATGAAATTATTTACGATTATCATTTCATTGATGATCTAATAGTGTTTAAATAATTTTGACACTACATATATTTGCTATCCAGAAGAGCTAAAATTAAACAAAACCAATAATAAAATTTAAAAATGCAATGTTTTGGATCTAGTAATTGAAATTTTGGATTCAGGTGTCTCTATTGGCATTTATGTTAAAAGAAAAGACTTTAATTTCAAAGCTATTACGCTTTGTGACTTTCAAACTAATCTTCACTTTAAAATACTAAAAAAATGCAATTTATTCTCAAATTAATAGAATAAAAAATATTTGTAATAACCATTCAACTATCGTCAAAGCTTTAGATAATTTAAATAATAATTTAAAAAAATAACGGCTGCCCAGATAATTTCTTTAAATTCAATAACTTAACTTTAAAAAAGTATTGAAGAACTTTAAAACTTCTGTTAATTTGGTTCGATTTTTTCTCAACAGATGGAGCTAGGTTTGCTAGCTTCTATACCTAATACTCTTTGTTTTCTGGTGTGTTCACGAAAGCGTCATTCTTACATGTATTTTTGGCAGAGGGTAATGTTGATTGCTTTCTTTATTCTCTCTATTGCATTTGTTAAAAAAGACTTTATGAAGTTTTTTCTTATTTAGAAGGGTTATTTCCTTTATTTCAGTTATTGGATAAATTCAGGGCAGAGAGGGATATTATTTGACTATTTAGTCATTCTCTCGACAGGAAATTTATCCATATTAGAACTCCGATGGCGAGTGGCACTTTGAAAAAGTTCGCCATTCGAGTTCTCCTCCATTTTTTCCATTCTAATTGTTTTTCTTTTATATTCTAATTGTTCTCTTTTATGTGTTTTAATTATTTTAATTGTTAGAGCATGATCTTTTTTTGTTTGATTCTATAGTTATTTGTTGGTTAAATGTGGACAATATTGTTGATGCAATCACTGGATGCTGCTGCTTTGGCGCGCAAAAGGTGTATTCTTATAGCTCCTGTTTACTCTTCAACTATCTCTAACGCTTTGTTTGCTTGTGACTGTGCAATTCAATCAAGTAAAGCTGGAACGCTCGAAAAGTTACCATCTTTAAAACCTGTGACACCAGAAATTAGACCGGCAAGTCTATCAAAAATAACTTTCTCTTAGTCTGTCATAATTTTATAATCCTAGTGTAAAACACAGTGTTTGGTTGCAGTGAAGGCAATTTTTAAGCTTTGGTTTATATGAACCGCTTGATTTTAAAAGGGGACTTCTGCAGACTCGCCTGAATTTTTTTTTTTTTTTTTTTTGCTTTTTTGATTCCATGAAGGCATTTGCTTCTTTTAGTGTAAACCTGAAATTCTGCCACTTACAGTCCTATTGTAGCAAAGCGTCAAAGTTGCCGTATGATGTTAAAATGGGTTTTCTGAGCAGAAGACACCTTTTAACATCATTTTTTATCGCTATATGGCTAGTATATACAAATTTAAAAAATCTTGAGCGACGACTTTTAGAAGAAAAATGGCAAAAGACGAAAACTAACTATTAAAATTTCTGAAAACCAATTAATTATTTCGTCGTTTAAAGTGAACCAGCTGTAACTCTCGAGTGTTACTCGCAAGGATATTAATGGAATTAGGTAACACAAATTTCGTTTGAAAAACATAGAAATAAATTTAAGATTGCCGACTGAAAATATAAAAAGCTAGAGAACTATTATGACTAGCAAAATGTATGATATCGGAAGAACTATAAAATACATTATAGAAGTGCACCATACCTTTTAGCAAGAGATCCAAAGCTACCCAGAGGATATTCATGTGACTCTCAATGGGAATAAAACTCATTTACATCACTTTTTTACTATTTATTTTTATGTTTTTAAATCTGAATTTTGCTGAAAAATCATAATAATTTCAAATTTCTTTTTGTTTTATTCCAGTTTAAATTTAAATTTATTTACAAACAAAAAACAAATTTTGAATTTCATTTAATATTTTCCCGTTTTCTAAGTCTAAATTTTACTTAAAAAGAGTGCCTTTTTAAATTTAAACTTATTTGAAATTTGTTTGGAGCAGAATGGTCAAACCTGGCTTTTGCGCCATAAGAACCCATTCAATCAATCAATAAATTTATTTGAAAAAATAAGTTTCAAATTTTATTTGAATTTTACTGATATCCCAGACTCTAAAATAATTTTTCCGTGATTTTTTTTAAATCTGTATTTTATTTAAAAACGAATAACTTTAAAATTTTATTGGATTCTTTCAAATTTAAGTTTAGAAGCAAATAATTAATCTTGAGTTTTATTTGATTTTCTTTGTATTCCTGTGGCTTGTAGTTATGTTTTTTCTCTGAAATTTTTTTCTGTTATAAATCTGAGTTTTACTTAAAAAACGAATAACTTTTAAATTTATTTTATTTTAATTCTTTAAATTTAAATTTACTCAAAAATAAATAAATTTTAGTTAACATTCATTCATATTCCTGGCTTTATAATCATTTATTCTCTGAATTTCTGAAACGTTCATATTGTTTGATGTGAAAAGAGGACTTCTGAGAAATTTAAATTTGAATTTTTGCAAAAATTAATAATTGTAATATTTTTGGTTGTCGTCAGTAGATTCATTTTTTTACTGTGAAGCATATTAGAAATATCTTGGACCTAATTTCGATGCTCTTTAGAGCCCTTTCGTTTTTCCTTCCCCTGTAAAATTCTAAAAATGTCAGAAGTCTCCTTTTAAAATCAGTCGATTCATATCGGATCTAACTTTTCTGCTCATTCTTCTCATAGTTTCACGACACAGGCTCAGATCATCACTATTAACACACTTAGCTACAGATGCCACTAAATATGTTCGTTGATTTCGTGATAGATTTAATCGATCTGATATTTGAGTTATTTCAGGGCACTTAAATGGGTTTTTAGGCAGTTATGTTGTTACAGATTTTGGGTTAAATTTTGATGTTGACGGTGAACTGAAGTGAGGATTCTACATCTCCTCTGACTCTACATTACATTTATTAGTGAAGTTTTCTATATGACTAGCAATAATGACTTAATAAAAGCAAAATTTGATACTTTATTTTCAGATTTTCGTTTATTCTGGCAGAAGATTTTTCTCGTTCATTCTTATCGGTTAATACCTTTTTGTAATATGTGCCTTCATTTGCAAGGTCATGAATGAAGAGTTTTCTTTCTTTCATTTTGGGGCAAATTGCGCCAAGCTCAAAGTCATGTTTTGTCTTTTACCTTTAACTAGTATCTTTATTTTTGTATTCTTTAATAAAAAATGTTTCTTTTCGTTATGATAATGTTGGTTTAAATATTAAAATTGTTTTATTGTTAAAAGTCAGTCTTTTAAAAAACTGTCTTTTTCTGAACATTTTGCTAATAAAGGTATCCGAACACGTTCGGAGCACTTTTTTTTAAAAAATTGTGAAATAGAAACACCAAACTATGTTTTTTAGATTCGAATTTAATAAAGATTAATATTAGAGTATGATTTTTGAGTATAAATTATTATAAATTTACAAAAATCTTGAATTTCTGCTGCTTTTTAGAGGAAATTCCCCAAAACTTCAAACATGCTACAGGTCAAACTTTTGAAATAATTCAAATAAAACTAGTACTAAAATAAACTACATACTATGGACTAGTGCTTGTACTAGAATTTTAACATTCTTTGGATAAATAAAAATTTTAGAGATAATCGAACAATCATTATAAGATTTTCAGCAAATTTCCTATGTCATTTTTCAAATAAAAGACCATAATTAAAAATATATTATTGCAATATACATTATTCTAGTACATTCACTAGAGAAACATTTGAAGAAAGTGTTCACAAAATTTCAGAACAATCGAATGATAATATCATGTTTGAAGTGTGAAAAATATGCATAAAATCTAATTTTGGGAAAAGTCAAAATTTAGTTTTTCCACGCGCTCAAATTAAATATCTAAACTTTAAAAAAATTTCCTAAAAATATACTGACATCATATTAACCTGAAAAATGCAGTTTAAAAGAATTTTTGACAGGTTTCTGTCCCTTTAAATGACAACTTTCGGTTAATTAAACGTCCACTTCCGGTTTTCGGTTTGTTATAAAACAATTAATATCTCATCTTCTAATTAACGTACCGACAAAAGTAAATATGTTTTAGAAAGGCAAATGAATGCACTATCGAAAACATCAAAAATTAAAAAATGGGAATTTTGGTCGAAAATCGACTTTTCAACGTGTTCGGATACCTTAACCACTTTTATATAGAGGGTGTCAACTCTTATCGTGGCCCAATAGCTAATGTCTAAATCGCTACAGATAAACATATAGTTTCAATTGAAAAAATGCTTTTAATGAAGGGAAGGATTACATTTTACGTTTTTTGTATCAATAAATATATTTCTGAAAAAGTTACGAATTCTAATTTTTTATGCGGTCCCCCTGTCCTATTAGCCATATTTAGTAAAATATTCTTCATACACTAATATACTAATATACAAAAAAGTTCCACTCTACTGCTGCTAAAACTGACACAGTTATTTAGCTTTGAATTTCATAATCTTTAGCCAGCAGCCTCGTCGAGCAAGTGCTGCGCATTGATTAGTGGATCAATTCGAAGCGGCTATTGAAATGGTGCAAAGTGGTCTAAGGGAGAAATATTCAGAGCTCCATAACTAGGTCAGTTTGAGCAGAGGTAGAATGGAACTTTTTAGGTTGATTGATTATAGGAAGGATACTTATCCAGTGGTTTTCATGACACGACGTCCCAGACTTTTCAACAGATCTTCAGCTATCATAACCCCTGGAACCCAAAACCACCCTTCGTACAAAAGTTTATATATACAGGGTGCCCACTTAAATAAGGGTTACCCCCTTTTAACTTCAGAACGACGGCAACTATAGTCATGATTGTTGTGTCTAGATGTAATAAAACATCTATACGCTATGCGATGAGACCCTTTAAAGCGCCACCTGTTGGAAAACTCCGGAGTTAGCGTTACTATCTCGAAAACGGTAAGAAATAGGGGGAAAACGTCAGTCGCAAAGTTGTAGAGCATTATCAATTTTGTACAAAAAGACACCTTGTACACACTAATACAAAGAATAGAAAGCTTAAAATGCACATTTGATGTTTTCATTTTTTGAAACTGTAACGTCAAAAGACAAGGAGATAAGGAGAAAATATTATTTTTCGGACAAAAAATGACCCCATTATGACTATTTCCTGTAGGAATAACTCAAAGAACAGGTGTATGTGACCTTTCCATCAACATTTCAGGACTTTAGGTGACGTATTACTACTGCTTGTGCTAACACACCCAAATATATGCTAAAACGTGTGCAAAGTGAATTTCAAACAAGGGCTCATACCTGTAATGTAGATGACGGAGAGCACTTTGGACACATAAAATTAAGGTATCGTCTGATAATTAATTGCTTTTTCTCCTTGTAAACCTTTTTGTGACAGTTTCGGAAATCGAGAATAATCAAATGCGAATTTTGAGCGTCCTGTTCTTCGTATTAATATGTACAAGGCGTCTTTTTGTGCTAAATCAATAACGCTCTACAACTTCGTAATTGACATTTTCCCACTATTTTTCACCTTTTTCGAGATAGGAACGCTAACTCCTGATTTTATCACCATATGGCGCTGTAAGTGGTATCATCACACAGCGTATTGACATTTCACTGTATCTAAACACTACTTTCATGACTATAGTTGCCATCGTTCTGAAGTTAAGAGGGGCACCCTGTATGTATAACGAGTTTACCCATGTTATCCTGTGTATACGATACCTAGAGTAACTTGGATTTGATTTCAACCGGTGAGGGATATGTTGTAAGACAGTGAAAATCTCTGCCGAGTTCGTAGATGGGCTATGTAGATCAAAGGGTGTGGAAATGGTTGGGGTTGAAATTTTAATTTCCCCACACTGAGAAAAAAATTCTGGCAAAAAAACCATATTTGTATGGTAATGGCATTTCTGGTAATAAAACCAGAATTCTGGTGATAATTAACAAAATTTACGGTATTTAAATAATTTATCTAATAATCTTATTGTTCGTTCTGGTAACGGTTTACGAGAATTTCTGGGTTTCGAAATTATGGCTCTTTTCACCCACATGTTTAGTAAAATTACAACGCTGAAAAGTTAATTTATCAGCAAAAACGGTTTTCATACCATACACTTCGTTTTTTACGAGAATCACGATAAAATTACCAGATTATTCCTCAGAAAGTATCGTTCATTTTACCATATGTCTGGTGATTTGATTATGTTCATAACTCTGGCACCTACCAAATACAATGGTATTAGTGAATTTATTTTTTTTTTATCATGCCAGATGTTAAATCTCACCTCTTCATATAACTTCATTTCCAAACTGAAACTTTTATCACTAAGTGAAACTGAAGAACAGTAAATTGCACTACCCACTTAATAGATACATAAAACAGACGCCACTATGAAATAATCCATCCGAGTATAGAACCTTTTCACGCTTCAAAGCTTCATTAATGTCCTTATTTTCACTGATATATTGGTATATTTGAGGAAGAACGTTCACTACTTCCACCCAACAAAGTGCCGCCATATTTAAGCAAAAAGTCTTTCTCTGTTCGCTCGGCCATGTTTAGCATGACGGGACATTCTCGCATTAGAGGTGATTTGGATTACATATCCATTGAAAATGTACAAAGCTAAAGGAGTGGGGATTTGAAGAACTGGTACAGGAATTTACTGGTAAGTATCAGATTTTATTTTGAATTCATTTTTCGGTAACATTGGATTAAGTATATATATATATAAATTATTTGTATGTATTTATATAAAATTTCTCATTTATTGAAAGTTAAAAATTTGTCAGCTGGGTAAATTAAATGTCGAAGAAAAAATAAATATATGCATTTATATGTTCACAAGAATATTTTATTTGTAGTTTCTTTTCATATCACTCATATTAAACTATTTTTTTGTTATGGCGAGTCGGTGGCCTTCGACCCCATTACATTTGAATTTATAAATGAAAGGTAAAAATCTTTAAATAATTAGCAAATTTCTTAGCTCATGACTGTTTTCACGATGTGAAAAAAATGAAAATATTTTGTTCACTTCTTTAATGCATTTAATTTATCCTTCATCGATGTTCTGCCAATAATTTAATATTTAATTGCCGTTTATGGTTAAATACCTTTTCCTCATAAGTCAATTACGTTTAAAGTTCGTTTTGCTACCGTTTCCTGAAATGAAATGTCAAAATTTTACTTTTAAAAAAAATTAAGATTATGAATGCTAGGTTATTAAACAATTATTACAAACGTACTAAGATATGTTTAATTTTATTTTCATCTGTATGGTGAAAAGGAATGCGTCAAAATTATTCTATTTGTAATAGTTTTTTGTGTTACATCAGATAATGGTAAAGCAAAAATTAAATAATTTGTTATTTTATGTATCATCATTTTTAAAAGACAGTTAGACTTTTATTCATTATGAGCCTTGTATTCTAAAATAAATTATTTACATTGCTGCAATGTTTTTTGCTTTTTTTTTATCTCCATACTCATTACTGAAAACTTTTATTAATGGTTGTCAGTTTCAATACAGGGAATATTTCATCAGTTTATATTTTGATTTATTCGTATTTTAATAGGAGGGTAGATGCTCCAGTTTTGGCCACATTGGATCTGTTTTTCCAATAATTTACCAGTAATTTCAAATTAACTAATAAGAAGCATACAAATACTTTAAACAATCCTTATTTTACTATTTTCCATCTGATTGGTTCATTTTTCTCAAAAATGTGACTTGTAAAAAAATTAAATGCATGATCATGTATTATGTGCTCACAACTGTTAAGGTTTTTAAGGAACAAGTACTTGCAGTTTTTCATCATCAAGATCTCAGAATTAAATGATTAATCTAAAACTGATTACCCTGAGGGATTATGAGTTAAGCTTTTTTTTATTCTGATTTCATATCAAAATTAATTATTTTTAAGATTAAATGGTCGGTGGCCAAAACTGTTACTTGAAATTTACTATATGTGCCAGTTTTGGCCATGCAGGTGGCCAAAAGTGGAACATTACATGTTCCAGTTTTGGCCACGCATAAATTAGCCATATGTTTTTAGCCATTACGTAAATTTAAAAATATCTGGATGAAATACAATCAACTAATTTAGTTTTGTTTCTAAAATGATATGTAACTGATATAACTTTTTTTCTGAAATAAAAGTAACTGATTTAGTTTTGTTCCTAAAATAAAAGTAACTGATTTAGTTTTGTTCCTAAAATAAAAGTAACTGATTTAGTTTTGTTCCTAAAATAAAAGTAACTGATTTAGTTTTGTTTGTTTTCTTTTTACATAGTAATGGCTCCAATTAAAAATAAGAAGGCAGGTATCATTTCCATAAAAATATTTTGCTACTCACTATCTAAAGTTGGTAATGCAGTTAAGGCCATTCAAAATGGAATGTCAAAAACATCTCCATTTTGAATGTTTACCTCACATTTATGTTAGAAAATTTCAACTTGAGGAACCTGACTCGAGTGATGAGGAATATTTTTTATATTCATGGATTGCTCTAATTTTAAAAATGATTGATGAATTTGATTAATGTTGCAATTAAAAATTATAAAAATACATATTTGTGGATATTGTTAGTGAGTATAATAATGCAAATTCTTGATTTGTAAGATTTTTATAAAAATCTATGCTTTTGCAATGTTAAGTTTATTCCTCTCCCAATTTTTTGTTTCATATTTTATCAAAAAAATTATGCCAGCATATATAGTTTGTATTTTATCAACCAAATTAAATTATTGTTTTCTACATTCATGTTTATTTTTTTAAAAATGAAATCTGCAGCTAAAATCAGCTTAGGTAAATTTTATTACATATCTTTTTAAATTTCTCAAACAAATCACATTTAAAATAACAGAGAATAATGTACTAAACTATATATTTCATAAAAATGATTTACTTTACTTAAAGTTCATTAAAATGTCTGTTAAACATGTAATATTAGTGTGGCCAAAACTGGTGCATACAGGTGGCCAAAACTGGTGCATAGAGTTGGCCAAAACTGGTGCAAATTGGGTTAATTTATTTAAAAATTCATAACTCGAATTCTAAAATATTCTTCAAAAAATTCTATAACTAGCAGAAAGCCAATACAATTTGCTAAAGAATAGTATAATTATGATTAAACAGTCATCCACTGTGAAATTTCTATTTCAAATTTTCTCTTAAGGTGGCCAAAACTGGATCATCTACCCTCTAATTATTAACATTACGATAGCGTTTGATACCTCATTGGACTTTTAAACTTTGAATTAGATGTTATTCTAATCAAAATGTGAGTTTATTGTTTTTCTTCTTTATCGGATATTTTGATGTCACAAGTTTCTTAATATGCTTAATGTATAACTCATAATACTTTAGTGCCTAATTGTAGTAACTCAAAATAATTTAGTGGCTAATTGTAAACTAGTAGAAAGAAATTTGTAAAAATACAAAAATGTATTCTAGAATTTTTTGATCGATTGCAATTGTATTGAAAAAATAAGTTATTTTTACAAATATGTTGATTGAAAATACCGGTGCTCAAGCATTCAAAGACAAAAAATCTCTTGTGAAAAATTAACCTAAATTGATAAATTTAATTTTTCATGAAGATAGAGATCCACACAAATGACGATGGAGACAGTTTAAATTTTAACTGGACATTTATTACGGCACAACATGGATACCACTCGTAGCCATAACACAAGATAGACGATAATAAAAACAATACTTAACATATCATAACAGGTCGTGGCACACACACACACACATCTCGACGTCTTCTCCGGAAGGAGAAAGTAAAAGCCAAAAGGCCAGCAAGAGAAAACACAGCGAGCCAGTAAAACCGAGAGAAAACTAGCATCGCACCTTTATATATGTGTGGCGATTAAGAAATTTACATCTTCAATGACATGCCGATTGGGATCAGTGATTCGAATCGGCATATCATTCCAGTTAGCGTCGATCGCAATGCTGACCAACTAGAGCCAACAAGATTCGAAAATTATATTATTGCTGATGCTGCCGATAAAAAGAGGAGAGATTTAATTTATTCCTAACAAATGCCCCCCTCGGCATTATTTCAGCTATATCCCTAAAATACATCCAATTCGAAAAACTTTGTTTATAAATTTACCAAAACTGAAATAAATTTATCAATTTCATCGCCACACACATAAAATTTAAATTTGATGCCTAAAAATTTATCATTTATATTTATATTTGTTATAAAAATTTAGTCGTTTTTATGATTCCATTATTTTGATACATTTAAATTTTCATACTTAAATAACAAATTGTCACATATCATACAATACTTTAACATCTAAGAAATGCTGATTTTTACAGTGTCCAAATAATCAATTTTATTTACACATTATATAATCAAGATGGAGCAATTCAAAAATTAGCCAAGTGACAAAGACAAGAGAAAAATGTTACCCTAACAAATTTTCAGAAAAACAAGATTAATCTAATCAGGATACTATGCATCTAATAAATTCTTTAAAATACATTCTTATATGGTGCATATATTTATACTAGAGCTTAATTATATGCAACTTAACATTAACTCTTAAAGAATACTTCTAATTTTATACAAATCTAATTTTTGAATAACTTCTCATTAAATTTATTAAGCTGAAATTTTGTCTGGGCTTTGCTAAATATGTCTGCAATATTCATCTTCGTATTAACATACAATAATTTAAACACTTTTAAGTTTAACAGATTCCTGACAAAATGAAATTTTACATCTATGTGCTTAGTGCGATTATTCTCAATCGATGATTTAGAAAATTGAATTGCAGCCATATTGTCACTGAGTAACTTACAAGAAATGTCACCTAATAACACATTGGTGGATCGGAATTCTTCAAGAACATTCTTTAGCCACATAAGCTCCTTCGCCGTTTCACAAATACTTAAGAATTCAGTTTCCATAGATGAAAGAGTCACCGATTTTTGCTTGGCGGTTCTCCATGAAACTGGCGCATTTCCACAGAAAACTACGTGTCCGCCTACTGAAGTTCTATCATCTGTGCAAGATGCAAAGTCGGCATCCGAGTATGCAGTTAGGGAAATTTCGGCAATGTTTCCGATGTCTAATTTGTTGTTTCTTGTAGCTTGTAGATATCCCAATAGTTTCATCAAACCGCTCCAATGGACGACTCCTGGATTGGATTGAAACTGTGAAAAAAGATTAACGGCATAATTAATATCGGGTCTAGTTCTCGATGCAATGAAAGCTAAGCATCCTATTACACTCCTATATGGATAACGCTCCATTTCTTTAGTTTCTTCATCAGTCATGGGACATTGTACCTTGGAGTAAACACTGCCTTTCGAAATAGGAAGTGACGATATTGGCGGTAAAAATTTCTTATACCGATTATAAACTTCGGTTATGTAATGCTCCCGAGATAAATAAACTTTATTATCTTCTATAAACTGAATTCCTAGAAGAGTCCTAGTTTTTCCTATTATCTTTAAATAAAAATTGTTTGCAAGCAATTTTACCGTCATTTGTATTTCTTCCTTAGTTTTTCCTAGAATAACAATATCGTCTACATATAGCAAAAGTATAACTTTGTTTTTTAAAAACAATCCGTTTGCCCACTTCAACTTTGTAAAACCCAATTTTTCTAGTACACTGGAAATTTAAGTAAACCATTGTCTTCCGGATTGCTTAAGTCCGTAGAGCGCTCGGTCTAATTTGCAAACGTAATCTGGATATGTTTTGCTCTTATAGCCTGGTGGTTGTCGCATATACACCGTTTCGTCTAATTTAGCATACAAATAGGCGCAATTTACATCTACTTGCCAGTGTAACCGTTGTAACAGGTTCACAAAAATGGCAAAAAATAATCGTATTAGAGAAAAATTGATGACCGGGGAAAAAGTTTCCTCGTAATTTTCACCTTTATGTTGTGAGAAGCCTTGGGCGACTAAACGTGCCTTGTAACAGATAGCCTTACCTTCATTATTCTTTTTAAGATTATATACCCAACGGCATCCTACAACTTTGACTTCTTTGGGTGGTGCAGGGACGAGACTCCAAACGTTTCTGGTTTTCATATTATGCATTTCTGTATCCATGGCTGCTTTCCACTGTTCGGCATCCTTTAACCTTATGGCTTCCTGAAAAAATCTCGGAATTTTAACTTCAATGTCTAGTCAGGCCGACATAGAACTTGTTTGTGGAGCTTCTAGTTCTTTACCGGTCTTTACTGGTCCTTGGTAAAAGACGTTTCCTGAAAAATTGAAAAGTTTAGGGTTATATTCTAATTCATGGTCTTCACAATATTTTTTAACTTCGTTTATAGACCGAAGTCGTGTTTTTTGTCCAGAGACATAATAATAAATGTCTGTACGATTCTCGTTTTTACTTGGTACTGCCTTGCGAAACCAATAATAACCCGATGGTTCTTCAATTTCAGTTTCATTTTCAGTCTCTTCACTCGCTGTCTTGTACTGTTCTAATTCTGGTTGTGATGAGATTTTAGACAAAGAAATTTTAGAGACTGGCAATTCTTCATCTGATGATGAATCTGAGTTAGTGGTGTCGGATTCCTCATACTCGGGTTCTTCCGTTGTTTGGGGACTTGTGTAATTAAATGTTCCTGTTTCAGGGTCCAGTTCGATTCCGCTGCGATCGTTGACCTCCTTGTAAATCTTATTTCCGAATGATACATTTATTGTTTCAATGATCCGGCGTTCTTCAGGTAAATAGATGCGGTACCCTTTCGTTTGTAAAGCGTAACCGACCATCACGCCTCGTTTTGCCCTCATCTGTAACTTAGACCTTCTTTGTTTAGGTATTCCAACGAATGCTTCAATTCCAAACGGTTTTAAGTGTGTAACTGATGGTTTGAAACCGCCTTAAAGTTCGAATGGAGTCTTCTTAAAATCTCGGTGAACGCTTCTGTTCCAGCAGTAGGTAAAAGTCAGAAGAGCTTCACCCCAAAAATTTTCAGATAGACCACTACTATTTAATAAAGCCTTGATCCCATCGCAAGCTGTATAATTATATCTTTTAGCTACCCCGTTTTCCTCTGGGGTATGGGAATTGGTGAATTCTACCTTAATACCCATATTCTCCAAGTCTTTCTGGAACCTTAATCCTCGAAATTCTCCCCCATTATCCGAACGAATGCAGATGATTTTCTTACCGGTGAATCTTTCGGCGCGAGCTTGATATTTACGAAACGCGTCCGATGCTTCATTTTTGGTTTTAATTAAAAAGCAAGTTACCTTTCGACTAAAATCATCGATAAAGGTGATGAAATATTTGTAGCCATTATGAGTTTGTTTAGGGAATGGACCACAGATATCCGTATAGATTAATTGTAGTGGTTCCTTAGATCTTATGCCCCCTAAGGGTTTGAAAGATTTTCTTCTACTTATTGCCAATCGGCATGGTAAACAATCAATTTTTTGATTTTTCAAAATAGGTAAACCTCTTACGGCATGTATAGAAGACACAATATATTTAGTGTTAATGTGACCATACTTTTGGTGCCATTCAGTAAGGTTACCAGTCCTTGCTACAAAACGTTTCGTTCTTTCTGACCATTTTTCCGATCTTCCGTTTTTGAAATATTACAAGACATTACCTTTGAAGTTCGAGGTGGCTTCGGATACGTTTTATAAAGACCGCTACACAAGGTCGCTGTGAATAGCCTTTCTTTTCCGTAAAAAACTTGAATTTTCTCCGCTGTCCGATGAACTTCGCCCCTCCTTGATCCAGCTTGGGTGCGGATATCAAGTTATGCCTTATCTGTGAGGAATAAATGACATTATTCAAGAAAAAACATTGACCATTTGGATAAGACAGTTTTACAGATCCTTTGCCTTCAATTGGGCATGTATCGCTATTTGCCATGTAGATGTGTTCAGGCTTATTAGATGGTTCAAACTTAGTAAACCACTTTCTATCCGAACAGAAATGTGTCGTAGCTGCACTATCTATAATCCACGCATTTGGATCCGATCTTTCGGTTATACATGCTTCAGCTATAAAAGATTTTGGGCTACCCTTTTTCTTTACCTAGTAGTTCCTGTCACCATACCCTGTTTTTTAATATTTCTTAGTCTTGTCTTGTGGACGATTTATTTTAGAAAAGTTTTTTTGTACCGGTTCTAAGTGGAGTGGCACTGTGTAGTGCAAATTGTTCATGATCTCTAGAACACTGCTCCAAACGTGCCTCTTCGGCTATAAGTTCATTTAGAACTTGATCAAATGTAAACCGATCATCAGGCCACCTATAAATCGCTTGGACAATTGCCCCGAAGCAGTCTGGTAAAAATCTGATAAGTTGAAATGCTTGGTATTTCAAGGGGACTTTTTCGCCACAGTCTAACAAGACGGCTATGATTTTACGAAGTCTGGCTGCGTACAGACCGATTTTCTCGTTAATCTCAATCCTGCAAGAAAAGAACTGATCTAATAAACCTATCGTACGGGCTCTACTTTCTGGGTGAAAATATTTCTGAATTACTTCCCAGGCTTTCTTCCCTTCCGTTATATCAGCGATCAGAGGTCGAAGATCTTTGGAAACATTAAGATAGATGGATGAAAAAGCTTTATTACAACGTTTTTTGAAACGCATTTTCTCCTTTTCAGTTGCATCATCGCCGGGAGGATTTTCCTTTCCTAAAACTATGTCATACACATTACGGTCCAATAAAATTGCTATCATGTCCTGTTTCCAGCTTGGATAGTTATCTGATGTCAATGGGTCTATTTTGTCATTCATGTTACCCCCCTTCTCAGCACTTCTTGAGAGATTAAAACAATAGTCTGAATAAGCAAATATCTCTCTAGGGGATTTCACAATCAAGTTTAAAATCCAATCGTCATTGTGGGATTCTGGCCCATAACCAATCTTGTGAAAAATTAACCTAAATTGATAAATTTAATTTTTCGTGAAGATAGAGATCCACACAAATGACGATGGAGACAGTTTAAATTTTAACTGGACATTTATTACGGCACAACATGGATATCACTCGTAGCCATAACACAAGATAGACGATAATAAAAACAATACTTAACACATATCATAACAGGTCGTGGCACACACACACATCTTGACGTCTTCTCCGGAAGGAGAAAGTAAAAGCCAAAAGGCCAGCAAGAGAAAACACAGCGAGCCAGTAAAACCGAGAGAAAACTAGCATCGCACCTTTATATATGTGTGGCGATTAGGAAATTTACATCTTCAATGACATGCCGATTGGGATCAGTGATTCGAATCGGCATATCATTCCAGTTAGCGTCGATCGCAATGCTGACCAACTAGAGCCAACAAGATTCGAAAATTATATTCTTGCTGATGCTGCCGATAAAAAAAGGAGAGATTTAATTTATTCCCAAATTTATTCCCAACAAAATCAAACTACAATTATTTAATAGGACTATGTAAAAATATATTATGATTGTTTTCAGGAATATAGTTTGTACTTTATAGAATGTGTAATCTTGTCTTTTAGTTTAGTTTTTGCGAAGTTAAAATAGTGTCAAATTTTAAACAGATGTTTTCATATAAATTAGATTAAGCATTAAATGAACGCCTTTTTTCACACTCTTACTGTAAATCTTAAGAAGGGGATTAATGCCGAGTTTTCTAAAAATGCACATTTTTGGTAATTTGTTTTGATATTCTGACGCAGAAAAGAATAGATTTTTGTCAATGTAGTCGAAAACGGCAAAAGTATTAAGTGTAATAAGAATTAACAAGCTAGTATGTTAAATATTTTAGCTTCTTTTTTATGTTAACCATATGTATTTTCACAATTCTTTCTTCAATTTTTGCCATTTTCTGTATTTTATTTGTAAACTTCTTGCATAAGTATAATAATGAAAATTATCGAAATCAAGTGATCATAAGAACAAATTGAAAGAATGTTCCTATTACGTATTTTTTCCCCTTCATAACTTGAACATCTTTCTATTATTTATACTGCTCTTCTTAAAACTGTTATATCTAAAATTATATATTTTTAGGGAAAATATGGATGGGTGGAATATGTATAATTGTTTTTTGTTTTTGTCTTCAGATTTTTATTACTTTCATTTCTATGCATTTATATATAGTTTTTCAAAGAATTAAAAAAAGGTAAATTGTAAGCAACTTATAATCTACATATAATCTGCATAGCTCCTAATCTTGAACTGTGTCATTTAAAGAGTCTCTACTTTATTTCCTATTCATGTCTTCTGTAATTTCTGAGATCTTATTTTTGGAGAAATTACTATTCTCTTTCTTTACTGGACAACTTTAAAGCAACGATGTAGTAACTAATATTATGCTAAATTTACGCAAGTTCTGAAAATATTGAAATAAATAAGATGTATAAGGTTCAGTATAATTTTTGAACATATCTAATAGCTATTCTAAATATCTGCTGCTAAATTATATCGAATAGCTATTAATATAATTATACTAATTGAAACATTTTTAATTTGGTCAATTATTATATTTATTAATTTACAAAATAAATATATAAATCTGAATGATTTTCATTTTTATTTAATTATTTATTAAGAAGAACCTATGAAGAGATAAGAAAGTTAACCTATGTTAAGATGCAATAGTTTTGAGTAATTGGGTAGTTTTCCACTCCAGGTTTTTAAGTACATTGTAGAGTTAAATTTCATTGCTCACACAAACATAAGGGATTTCAGAAAAAGAAACTGAGATTTTAGAAGGGAACATTGGCTAAAACTCTAAATACATTTATTTATGTTTAAGTACTTTTGAAATTGGACTAACTTCTTTTGGAACAACGAGGTCGCTTCACTTGATTTGTGATGTAAATATAAAAATTCTGATATGATATACGAAATATTTCTGTAATCCTATTTTTCGAATACAAATTATTTTTGAACAAAAAAATTCAATTTTTTAAAAGAAAAAATACTGTCCCTTTTTTAATATATTTAGTTTTACATATTCTTAAAACGTTGACGGGTAGTCTAGCGTTATATAATATTCAGAGAAGCTTGCAAAAGTGGAACAACTAAAACACAAAGGTCTAAGAAAGACACATGCGTTCAAGCTGCCAGTTTATAAGATTGAGACAGTAGAAAAAATTTTTATTTCTATGAGAACAAAATTTTCTTCCCCTGCAATTACCTTGAAAACTCTTATGTGCCAAAACCGCTAGCACGCTTTCACAAATCATGATCAAGACTAATGGAAATAGTGTTATTATCCAATAAAAAAAAATTGTCAAACAAAATAAGCAAAATAAATGTAATGCTTTGTTGAAGTTTCAATAACAGTGACTTTGAAAATGTTCTCATTTTGAGGCTACTAAGCATCTCTGTATTAATATGCACATATCGTTTATCATATGGATTTAGTCTACCTATTCATAACAAAAGAATTGTAATTAAATGTTTAGTTTTTGAGAAAAACAAATATTTTGAAAATTGTAGAATACGAGTTGAACTTATTTCGTTTACTACAGTTAGTGGAAATTTGTATTTATACAAATAGCACGATTCTAAAAGCTCTGATCATGCTCGTTCAAAATGTACTGATAATTTCAATGTATAAATTTTAATAGGGCAGTTGCAGTGGGAAGAAATTTAGTTTAAATAAAAAATGCCTCTATTGAGGTATAAAAGTCGGATAATATCAATCGTGGAATGAAAATCGGAACAAACATCTTGAATACCCAACTCAAAATACTGCATATGTACTTAAATATCTGTTTTATAAGCCATATATTTTGACTACCCATTTTACCTTACCCGACTCTATTCAGGGTTCCCAAAAGCCCTCAAAATGCACTAATAGGGCACTTATTTGCATATTTATTTTTAGGGGCTTAAAGGCAATATTCATAATGTAAATGATTTTTCAATATTTCATAATTTTTGTTATGTTAGGCTACCTCAGATGTTGAAGGAGATCTGCAGTGTGTAGTAGCAGTGTTGGAAATTTCAAATCCAACAAGTAGTCAGAAATATATAATGAAAATTGATGGTGGTAATATACCAAACAAAGTCCTTACTCTTTATCGCAGAATATCACTTAAGCATAGCATTTAAAGTTATATCAAATTGAAAAAAATTGTATTTTGTCAATTTAAGTTATTTATTTTGTAGTAACAGTATGTTTTGTTGTTCGCTGTGTGCTAAAGATTTTTCTTATGTTCATTTGTATTTATCTCATTTAAGGAATGTTCATAGAGCCTAACCAGTTAGCCTAACTTTTATTATATTTGTGGCTTCAACAATTGTCCTATAACATTTACCACTTTTTCGTCATTTAAAAAGCACCTGTATCAACATGATGAATTTAAAACTAAAAATACAAATATATTAACTTGTAGAACATGTGGATTTAAATCATTTTTAAAGTGTAAGTTTATTTCACATTTTAAGGAACATTATACTATTTTCTGCCCTCTAAAGGATTGTCAGCTGAAATATAAAGTTTATTCTTCTTTTAAGTAACATTTGTCAAGGTATCACTCTTGTTATGTGTTAAATGATTTTAAGTGAGATCTTAACACATGTGAAAAACAGAAATCAGGTACAATTTTCTCATTCGGTTCCCAATAATGTTGAAAATTTCAGGGAGAATTCAATATTGATAACAGACTACAATAGAAATGTTGTATTATTTATTTCGAAAATGCAAGAAAAATTTTTACCGCCCAACTCTACCATTTGTGAATTAATAAATGCAGTAAATGAATTCCAAACAAATACCGTTTCATTAACTAAACAGTCTATAGTAGAAACTCTTAAAGAAAACAATGTAAATGAGAATGTTCTAAACTTGGTTTTAAATAATCCTGCAGTGAGTAATTAAAATTCCACTTTTAATGTTATGAAATCACAATATGCTAAGAAAAAATTTCTGAAGGAAAACTTTGGTTTGGTTGAACCTGTGCAATATATGTTAAAGTCGAAACGCAAGTTTCAAACTACCAGTGTGTACCTATTATAAAAACGATTCAAGCATTTTGCAAAAATAATGAAGTTTTAGATTGTATAATGTCTACATCGGAAAGTAAAAATGCAAATATTTTGTCAGATATTCATGATCGTACCAATTTTAAGAACAACCCTTTGTTTCAGAGTTTTCCAAATATGCAAATTTTGCTATATTTTGATGAATTTATGGTTTTTAACCCATTAAGAGGTAATCAAGCAAAACACAGGCTAGCATGTGTTTTATTTTACACTATTAAACATTCCATCTAAGTATCGTTCTTCAGTGAAAGATATGCAGTTAGCTATTTTGTGCAGATACTCAGATATAAAATACTTCGGCTTTAAAGCAGTTCTCCAACCTCTGATAAAAGACCTAAAGTTAATAGAAACACCGATGGAATAATTATTTCAGGAATACCTCATAATGTTAAAGGTGGAATTGTTTCTATAATAGGTGAGAATTTAGTTGCTCATCAAATTGATGGCTATGTTACTAATTTTAGTACAAATGTACGTTGTTGTCGCTTTTGTATAGCAACAAAAGGCGATAAGCAGGCTAATTTTACAGAATCTAAATTTGTACAGCGTACAAAACAAATGTATAATCACCATCTGTCGTTAGTAAACATGGATTCAAAGTATACATCTGTTTATGGTTTCCTTTTAACTGTTTAAAATATTTTCATTGCAGTAACATGCTACCGCCAGATGCAATGCACGATTTACTAGAAGGTGTTGTTCCATTTGATTTGGGTTGATTATAAATTATTTTATAGTTAAGAAGTATATAACACTATCACAATTAAATTGCAATATCAAGCATTTAAAATTTGGGTTTTATGATGCTGCTAACAAACCAACCATAATTCCAGAGCCTTTTCAGAAGGGTATTAAAATGATTGCTGCCCGTACGTGGTGCCTGTTGAGATTTCTGCCATTATTTATTGGTCAAAGTGTTCCAGATTCTGAACCTGCATGGTGTCTTCTCTTAACATTAAAAGAAATAGTAGATATTGTTCTTGCACCAAAAATCAATTTATCTTATGTGTCTTATTTGTCACACTTGATTCAAGATCATCACAATCTTTTGAAAGAGATATTTCCTACTGTTAAACTTACACCTAAAATTCATTTTCTTGTACATTATCCACGACTTATTCTTGCATTTGGCCCACTAACTTGTTCCTGGTCAATGTGCTTTGAGGCAAAGTATTTATACTTTAAACATGTTGCCCAAAGCATTACAAATTATCTAAATTTGCCATACTTGTTGTCCTAAAGGCATCAACAGCTACAGTGCTATTATAATTTGGAATCATTACAACCTATAGGAAAAAAGGATTCAGTGATAAGTGGGAAAATCATAGATATAAACAATTATTCAACAGAGATCACACGGTTACTTTCAGACTATGAGGAATTTCATTCATTAAAAAAAGTAGAATTAAATGGTATGATTTACAAATCAAGGATGTGCCTTGTCTCTGGATTTCATAATGATGAACCAGTTTTTGAGAAAATCATAATAATTTTAAGGAAAGGTACTTGTACAAAATCTGTTTGTCGCAGATTTACGAGCAGAACTCTTTTCCATATAGGATGTTTCAAGTTAGAAAGTTCAGAAGATATTAAAATTTTGAAATTGCAGGATTTTGTTGATGTTTATCCTCTGTCAATATATAGATATAATAATTATTCAGTGGTTATTCAAAAGTATTGTTTATTTAACCCCAAAGAATAAATGTGAAAAATTTTCAATTTTTTTTTCAAAGCAGTCAAACTCCAAAAACAATATCAACTTCTCACAGTTCCTTACGAATAAAGAATGTTGACGGCTATTTTCAAGTGTTGCATTGCACTATTTTTATGTATTTTTTACTTCATTTTGTTTACGTTTCAACTTATTTTTTACTTATAATATTGCATTGACATTATGATATTCATGTTTTCATGTAACCATATCTGCACATTATATTATTGATTTCTTATTTTTATTGTCTTTGAAGGATAGAAACAAACCATTACTTTCCAATGGAAAAAATTCATTTAAAAATAGACTTTTTTTGCATGCGTGTCAGAAGAGATTGTTTTCTGAAATTGTTGATAAATATGTTGTTCTGAATTGTCATAAAATATATTATAATATATGTGTAATCTTGAATGAAATGTTTCAAAAGCTGCGCATTTTTAATATTGAATATGCTGTTATATAAAATAATTTGCTTGTGTATAAAATTCGTTTTTATGTATTTTTTAAGGTAGCAGATGCAATACGAACTGCAATCACTGTAAAAATAAATTTTTTGAAATGAAATAAGCTTTTCATTCATGTGTTAGTTTATTCAAATGATGTTCATTACTATAGAGATTAGTTACGAAAAACCTAATAAGATTAAAAGTTAAAGTTTGAAACAAAAAAGCATTACATCAGTACATTGTGAAATACAATAAAGCATATTGTTCTCCAGCTATTTTAAATGTCCATGGTAATCAAAATGTTACGAGTACATTATTTGGAAATATATCTAAGTGTTACAATTGTGTCTGTAGAGGAAGGGACATTTTTTTAAAATAAAGTAGAACTGAACACATTTCCAAATATAGGTGCAAGATATTTATTTGCAAACCATATTTGGCAATTTATTTTAATCTGATTTTCTTCAATTGTTCTTGTTTTAATATATTATCACAAAAAAGATATGCTGTATTGTTTTTAGCAGACTAGAAATTCGTACATTTATAATACTATAATATACAAGCACTTTTGTAATACAGTATACACCTAGAAGTTGTCACTTCTGCCTTGTGATCTTATGTGCATCGGTTTGTTTTTATTTTCAAAGGAAAATGTCTAAAAGCACAAGAACAATTGAGCTACTTCAAAGAAATCAAAAAGGGAGTAAGCTAAAATCTTGAACAATTCATAGCGAATTTATTTTCCAGATTTGTATAGAAAGCTTGCAATTTCGATAATTATGTGTTTCAATGAAAAATACAGTTGCATTTGAAAATGAAGCAGAAAGGTTTGTTTATGCTATTAAATTAAATGTTTGATTTTCCTTTTTAAAGTTTCCCTAATTATTAATCTCTGAAAAGTTGAATTAAATTTGCAATATAAATGTTTTAAAAAACTAATAATACAAAAACGAGCATTGCATAAATGAACAAAAAAATTCACAGTAATAGTAGGCAGTATCTCAGTTTGACTTCATATGTACCGCACTTAATGTATTGGGAAATACCAGATGGTTAAAGGATTTATGGGAAACCATTATATGCATGGACTCTCATATATTTACAGAAAAATCGAAGCATTTCTTCTGAAATTGGAACAGTAATGCAATCTTGGGTTTTTTAATATTTAAAAAAATTCAGTTTGAGTATTCTATAAAATTTTCTTCACAAGTAAATTAAATTGTCAGAGGCATTGCTTAAATTTTCAGATACTTCAAGTGGTTTTTAAGCTTCACTCAAAATTTTCAAATTAAGTATTCAAACTTAATATGTCATTATTTTATTTCAATTTCAGCATAAATACTTCAAATTGTATTGCAGAAAAATGTAAGGATACTGATAAATATTTTAAATTTATTATTGCAAATCTGAAATTATTTATTTTATATGAAATCATTAATAAAAATACAATTTTATGTCAATCCATTGCACAGTGCATATAGTGCACGGGTAGTTGTCACCATAGCATGGTGAAACTACTCCAACAACTGGTGCTTTGATTAAACCATTAGTTGGAGTGACGTTGAACCTTGAGAGGAATATACGTTGAACCATCCCATGGTTCAACGTATTGCCATTCCATGGTTCAACGTTTTACTAGTCCATGGTTCAGCGTATTACCATCCCATGGTTCAATCAAAGCACCAGTTGATGGAGTCAAGTTTCACCATGCTATGGTGACAACTATCCATGCACCATATTTTGGTGAAACGTTGAACTACTACTATTGTTACTAATTCTAAATTTAATAAGTATTATACACTGTCCAATAAATTGAAGTTAGATTTGAAATCTGTGCTTTTTGTTTTCTTAAATACTTAAAATAAATTCACTGCATATTATGTATATTAATAAAGAAAATTAAATTACCAAGAAATGATAAATTTTAGTCATTTTAACATTACTTAATAAATTTAACAATTTATAAAAAATGAGTCAATGAGTTTTTGAATTTATTTTTATAGTTAATTTTTCACTCTGCCTCAGGCATTTGTATATTTACAAACATTCTGCTTTTTTCAAAATCGTAGTAATGTTGAGAATTGAGTAAAATTTTACCGGTTAAAAAGCAAAAATAAATAAATATTAATGCGATTGGCATTATAATGGACATACCGTATCTCAAATTTTACCAGATAAATTGTAATAGAACGAGAGTTATTTTGGTAAAATTATCAAATTAAATGGTCTAAATTACCATCTTATTTGGTAGTATTACCTTTGTGTACGGTAATAATACCTTTGTGTATGGTAATAATACCAAATTCCATACCAAACAGCGTGGTAAACAAACGATATTTTTCTGGTTATTTTACCATAAAATCATTACTAAACTGCTACGGTAAAAAATACCGTACTTTATGGTGTTCCATATGAGCTAGACAATACAGTAAATGTTACCATATTCTGGTAGTTTGACCAGAATTTTTTTCAGTGCATAATTCCTTTACAATTGAAGATAGAAAGAAATTTTAAATTAGGTGAATTATCGCTTAATCATAACGAATAATTTTTCTTCCTAAAACATTTTGATAACTGCAATTGCTTAAAAGTTATGAGCTAAAAAGTGATTTTCTCACCTCTCCCCTCCAACTTAAAGTACCTTTCAACCTGTGCATGTTACCCCATGTTGGAAAGCTCTCGTCATTTGCATGCTCTTCCACACCTTTTCATTCTTGCAGCTTTAATCATTTCGAAAATAGTTGAGGAAATATACTTTTCATAATATCTCCGGATTAAAGGAATCTATAGTTGCCTTCCGGCTTGCCGACGGGATTTTTTGTTTAGAATGTTAGGGTGTATAAAGTAATTTAAGAAATATGACTGGTCGGACCGGGTAACCGTATAGAAAAATTAGAATTCGTAACTTTTTCAGAAATATATTTATTAACACAATAAACACTGAATATAATTCTTCCCTTCATTTAAAGCATTTTTCAATTGAAACTATATGTCTATCCCTAACGGTATCGAAATTAGCTATTGAGCCAAGATAAGTGTGGACACCCTGTATATTTTATAACATGCATTTATAACATTGTGTAAATTATAATGTACGCTCATAATATTAGTAAACATGTTTATAGGACTACAGTTAAACCAGTTTTAATGCATCAGTAAACATGTAAAATTTTTAAAAAATCAAAAAAAAATTACATTACTTTTTTCAAATTTTAGAGCTTTACAGGCAATTTTTCCGGTTTATTCAGAGGGCTGAAACTTCATATATTCTCTATTTGCACCAAAAGGAATGGGAAAAACCCTGAGGAACAATGTTTTTTGTGTTTTTCTTTATACACCTCACCCAGTATATACGCCGCTTTGCCTAACAACACAGACAGCGGTTTCTGAACTGGCAGGAGATCGACATTGTGTATTGAGAACTTTATCACGAGCGGAGGTATCTACTAGAGATTAAGGTTCTCCGTCAACATAAAATCTGTAGTTTGAACAGGTTTAGCACATTTACGCTTTGTAACTTGCTTTGTATAATTTGGCTTTAACCCTGGGAAACCATCCATACATTCTCCCTCTCGGAAGAATACAGCTGTCACCACGCATAAGTTTTGGCGAAAACACTTTTTTCAGTGGGTCATTCACCTAATTTTCACATACGCTTCAAATACAGTAATCATATAGTGTAAACTGGCCAAAGGATAACACCTTTCACTTATTACGTGCCGCATTTTGACTGCTCTCAAACTGAAGGAAAAGCCCCTAAAAAGATATAATTTTCTATAAAATATTTTTTTCTTTTTTTTCAGAAGGGATCTATATCAAGAAATACTTCAGCAAAACTTTCTGCTTCCGAATCATGCTCCGTTACAAGCTCTGAAAACAAATTGGATAAAGAAGAAAATACTCAAGCAAAGAGAAGCTTTAGAAAAGTTTATTCTCATTCTTTAAATTCTTCACATTCCAAGACTCCACGAGGAAAAGAGAATGCAGAAGATTCAAAACTTTACCAGATTTTCAAGGTTCTAAAAATGTCTGATCCATTGGAAAAAGATATGAAAACAACAGAAATAGAAGCTGATACATTGTCAAATAATGTAAATTCTTTACACCTGGAGTGGCGCAAGTAAGTTATAGATATTCGTTTATTACCTCGACATTACATGAAGCTTTCGAAATTAGGGCAGGCAGGTAATTATTTTTTAAATTCATCGAAAAGATCAATGTTAAAAATATGTGCATATAATATAATCAACCAAAGAGTTTTAAAATTATACACAATTATTGATTTCTTCCAGCCGCGTGCAACAGCTAGTAATATGATAAATGTGAAAGTGTGTCTGTCTGTCTGTCTGTTTGTTAATTCAACCTTCCACAGGGCACATTCTAGTGCATGTTTTTGCCACTCAAAAGAAGTTGCAGCTTACAAGAGAACCCGTGATTATGAATAATATGCAAACGAGTACTTTAAAACCGAATAAAAATCTTTCAAACAACAATTCAACAAATAGTCAACAAGCCAACTTTCATCATGATTTCCAATGGAATGTCTCTTATAACATTAACGAAAAAATAAAAATTTTGCAAATCAATCTACAAAAAGCTAAAGTTCCAACTGCAATGTTGGCAACGACGGCAAAACAACTCACCCCAGACATCATATTAGTCCAAGAACCTTATGTACTGGAGGGCAAAATTGAGGGTCTACCAAGCTTCTGGAAAAGCTGGCTTTCAAAAAATAATAAAGCAGGCATCATCGCACTACCATCATGTAATAACCCAGTCTTTCTCTTTTCCAGTAACGAAATAGTGGCAATTAAAATCCAGGCAAACTCAAGTCCCTTCACTATAATCTCTTCGTACTCATCTCCATATTCAGCATAGAGCACAATCTCGATGAAACTCATCAACTCATTCATTCTCTTCAAGGTGAAGACTACCTGTTGGGAGCAGACTTAAACGCGCACAGCCAGACATGGGGGTACACTAACACAGACACCAGAGGTGAAAAGGTCTCTGACTTTATTTCATCAATTAATGGTCATCTTTTAAATACAAAAGACGCTCCTCCAACATTTATTCAAAGGGACTCTAAAGGCTGGCCATACCTTTCAATCGCATCTTCATCAGTTCTAGCTGTAAACTCCGATTGGCAAGTGTTGGATAACATAGAATCTTACAGCGACCACAAAATCATTAGTATAACTATCAACAAGGACCAACACATCTTAAAATATAACCGCTTCAAAACTATCTTTGGTGGTCATAAAAAATTTTCAACAATTTTAAAATCAAAAGCTCATTCAATTCTTAAAAGAATCTCAGACACAGTCAATCCAGAGGACATAGATGATCTAACGGTTTTCATACAACAAGAACTTAATTTTGCTTGCAGGAAAGCATATAAACTAAAGAAAACACCAACAACCCCAACCATCTCCTGGTGGAATTCAAATTTAGAAACAAAGAAAAAAGAAATTACAGCACCTAAAAGAAGAGCTGAAAGATCCAATGGTCTAGTCAAAACCCACTTTGAAATTAAAGCTAAAATGAAGCTTTCAATATTCAAAAAAGAAGTCCTTCAAGCCAAAAGAAATAGTTTTAAGAAAAACTGTTCTCAAGAAAATGAAGGGTATGGAAAATTTTTCAAATTGGCATTCCAAAAAACAGCACCTCCAGCAGACATCTTTTCACAAATAAATAATGACCACAATGGCTCTCCACTTGAAATTGCTCAATCCATTCTTCAATCACTTTATCCCATCACATCAGATGTCACAGCCCAAAACACCTCATCACAACCGCATAACTTGGAACCTCCCTTCACTAACAAAGAACTCAAGACCATTATCAAGACTCTTCCAAACAACAAAGCTCCGGGCAATGACGGCATTGACTTTATAATAATTAAACAAATCTTCAAATCATGTCCATCCATCCTCAGGAATTTCTTTAACAAATGTTTACAATTCCAAAGGTTTCCAACATCTCTTAAAGAAGGCATCATTGTCCTTTTTCATAAAAAACGCAAGGAACCAAGAAACATCTCTTCTTACAGGCCAATTACCCTTTTACCAACACTGGGTAAACTTTTAGAAAAACTGCTTCTTCAAAGATTTAATTATTATCTTGAGAAGAATAACAAATTACATGATCAACAATATGGTTTTCGCCAGGGTAAATCTGTCGACTTAGCACTTTCCACCCTCGTCTCAAAACTCGAGGAAGCCAAACGCAAGGACATTCAAACTCTCTTCATTTCAATCGATATTAAGGCAGCTTTTGATAACCTTCAATACTCGTCTATTAAAAACTCTATTGACAAAATTGCCACCAAATAAAACATAACAGAAACATTAAAGGACATTCTAAACAACCGCAAAGTAATAATTCAAACCCAAATGGGACCTTTTTCCTGGCCACAAACCAGAGGCTGCGCACAAGGTTCATGCAGTGGCCCCGCTTTCTGGAACCTTGTTGCTGACAACATCCTTAATGCAGACTGGCCTCCTGACGTCCACCTCCAAGCCTTCGCTGATGATTTTGCCTTCGCTGATGATTTTGCCTTCGTAATCTCTCATCGTACAAAAAAAGGCGTTCAAGAATTAGCTAAAAAGGCCATTCAAATTTTCTCCAATTGGGTAACTTCAAACAAGTTCGAAATATCATTGATAAAACTAAATACATGTATATCGGCAAACTTGTCAACCCAGCCCGCATCAAATGGAACAACGTAAAAATTCAAAAAGTGTGGTCATTAAAATATCTAGGTGTTGTCATTGATAGCACTCTTAGCTGGGTCCCACACATCATAGACAGAGGAACTAAATCACTTGACCACTATCACCAGCTTCAAAGGATAGCTGGCAAAAATTGGGGTCTCAGTCAAACCAACAGGAAACTAATCTATAAGACTGTTACCGAAAGAACGATCTGTCATGGCTCAGTAGCATGGGCAATAAATATATCAGAACGAATGAAACGCAAATTAAATTCCTTTCAAAGAAGAATTCTTTTAATAATAACTAAGGCTTATCATACAACTTCTACACTAAGTTGACAAATCTTAACAGGGATCCCTCCACTTCACCTTACACTTAGTAAGGAAGCTAAAAACATAAAAATAACAAGATTAAGGCAACCAGCCATTATCAACGATTCTCTCATTGACCCATCTGACTATGAAGAAATACTTAGAGGACATCAATTTCATCCTGCTGATTTTAAAATCGACTTCCGGATCTCGACAGAACCAGCTCCTAATTATCCTATCGAGAACTCAATTTACACAGATGGTTCTAAAACCACAGATGGCACAGGCTCAGCATTCTGCAGCTTTGATGACTTAGGCCAACTCAAAACAAAATGGTTGGGCAAACTCTCTCAGGACAACAACATATTTCAAGCCGAACTGCTAGCAATTCATCAAGCCATTCTCCATCACATCAACTCTAAAACCCAAGTAAAAATCTGGTCAGACAGTTTATCAAGCCTTCAAGCCATTTTGAATCCCACTTCTCCACATCCTCTAGTCCGTGACATTCAAAAACAACTTCAATCCAAAAATAACATCTACATCGGCTGGGTGAAAGCACATATCGGACATTACGGCAACGAAACAGCAGACGAACTTGCAAAAAAGCAATTAACGAAGGTACAATCATTAACATAAAAAAGCCACTCAGCTTACTCAAGAAATCCCTAAATTAAGAATTATTAGAAAAATGGCAATTAGAATGGAACAAAGGCAAAGTTGGTCGGCTCATTCATGAAATCATCCCATCCCCATCATTCAAGCTCCACAAGTGGTCAAGAGGTGAGATCATGTTCTTTTCAGAACATGGTCCTTTTCCATCATACCTCCGGCGCTTCAATCTAAAGCCTACAGACCTCTGCAACTGCGGTGATGTTGGAACTCCCCTTCATTATGCCACTTCCTGCATATTGACTGAAAGCTGGCATTTCAAAAAACCAAGCACACCTAACCTCCTTCACTGGAAAAAGGGCATCCTTAAAAACAAAGGAGCACGCATACAACTTGGTAAACTAATGGATTTTCTAATGAATAACGATGATCTGATCAACGGGTCATAATAAACAATAATAACAACATCCAACTCAGTATTTTGAGTAACTTATGTACATATTGTAAATATTTCATTATCTATTTTTTTAACTATAATTTCTTGTTATTAATTCTTCCATATAGATTTTTTGTTCCTCTTCGGCATAATATTCTGAATCCCTGTGTATCAGTTCTTAAAGTTGCAATTCATCTGCGCCAGATTATTTTCTTCATTTTAAAGGCGTTAATTGTCATGATACTTATTTTCATTGTTAACGTTTCAAGTTTAACAACTTGAGCAACTCATTTAAGCAACAATATTGTATGTTATCATCCAACAAATACTTCTTGCCATAATATTTAAACTTTTTGTTTAGCAAATGTATTAGTAGTAATCTTAAAATGTAGATTGGTAACAACTTTCAAAAGTACTGGAACTTGCTCCTTTTGGTAAAGTTTTTGAAAGCAATTTTAATTAACAAAATATTTTTTCCATTCACTAACCACAGCAATTGTTTACTATTGATCATATAAACAAAACAAAATAGTTAATCATTTCATCAAGACCGGGCCAACCAATATGTTTGTGGCCTGCAACTCTCTCAGCCATGTACAACATCTGTGAAAAATTATTCATTGTCATAACTCAATTCATATTATATTTAATGTATTATTTTTAAATTATCAAATAAAGTTGTTCGGGGGACGTCGTTTCGGTGCGGGGCCTTGTGTCCCGTGGGGTTGGTTGGTTAATGTCTTTTTTCTGCGGACAGCCATCTAAACCACGAAAAGAGTTCGCAAGAACTCAAAAGCGGGGCTGCCCGTAGTGTCAATGTCAATGTCTGTTTGTTACGCTTTCACCACCAAACTACCAAACCGATTTGGATGAAAATTGGCAGAGTTGTAGCTTGAAACCCAGGAACGGACATAGGGTAGGTGACATCATGTTAAATTCATTATTTTTGATTACAGATAACAATTAAATAATTCAAGCGATTCGCGATGAAAATTACTGCTTTATTTTTCAATCAACTGTCACGTGATCCTTAAGGAATGCGTAAACAAAATGAAATGTCACGTGATCCTTCAGAAAAGCGCAAGCATTTGAAATGACTTATTTTTAAAGTCAAGCATCACGTGATCTTGCTGAGAAAAGAAATAAATAATTAATTTGTGGAATAATAACTGAAAAATAGACGCCGGGACAGAAAACTAATGATAGATATAATATAGTTTCAAGAGTTTTTAGATTAAAATTTAAAAACTAAAGTTAATTATAACTGAAGGAAAATATCGTCTAATGTTTACTTAAAATAAGAGCCTAATTTAGTGGAAAAGTTGCCAAAATAATTCTTTATCGCTCTTTTTATCGACATCCAAGATTTGTTTGGCTGTTAAATTTGTAACCAAACGATTTGAATAATCACTGGCGGTTAAATTCTAAACCAAACGATTTAGCTAATTACAATAGTTCCATTTCGCATTTTAATGCTTTAAGAGCTTTTTTCAACCGATTTAAAAAGAAAAGATTGCATAAACCCAATGAACACGGAATTCAACGTTTTGTTTACTAAAGAAAGAACTGATTCGAACTTCGCGCTTGATACAGTTGCCAAATAGATTTGGCGTTCTCTAGAGATTCAAACAGTGTATTAAATTGGGACTTTTTCAAAATTGTTCACAGTACAGAGGAACTGATAAGCAAGGTTTATCCTTCCCTACAAGCTAATAAGAGGAATAGAGATTGTTTGTTGATTGGGTAATTTTGGTACTGACTAATGAAAGTTTAGGTCAGATAAATGAAAAAAAAATGCTTCACAAATGGAGGGATGTATTACAGAATATCTATCTGTAGATACGGTAATGGGCAATAACAAGTAAAATCCTATTTTATAGAGTTATTCAACCCCATAGAATTGTCAGGGATACCTTCCGACAAGCTGAGATTAAAATTCGGTGTGCCAGAACTATTCATACGTAACCTCGATGTACCGAGACTGCGCATTGGCACACGGTTTCAAATTACACACTTAGGACCAAAAGTCGTGCTAGCTACTGATATGTGTGGCATAGCGAGAGGTAAGAGTGCTAAATTCTACGCATTCCGATAATACCGAAGGACTTACCATCCCAGTTCAAAAGGTAACAATTCCCTTTAAAATTAGCATTTGCCAGGTTCAGGGTCAGACACTCAAAGGGGCAATCTTACATTTGGAAAAATCATATTTTTTCCGTTGGTATATGTTGCATGTTCGCGTGTGTCCAGCCCATTAAACATATACATCGGTAAAGAAAACGTGAAACAAAAAACGTCGTATACAAAAGTGTGTTATCATATATAAACAATTTACCTAACTGTAACAGCAGACACATATACAGTACACTCCTGTTAGTCGTGCAATTATGTATTATCAATCATCAGAACTTTTAATTTCCCCTTTCTGCATATAACGAAACATTTACATTCGTGAATTTAAAAAAGTAACAATTCAAATTCTTCGCGCACGAAGTCGCGGGTAACAGCTAGTAAGGTATATCTTCTAAGTAAAATAAAGTATTATTTTATTTGCAGTTGTGGCTGTTCTTACGACTTTACCTGGGTATGGAATGGCTCCTGGAGCATTCGAGCCTATTTCGTTTACTTGCATGGTTTTAGGAGTTGCATTTTTATCAGCTGCTTCTTTGTCTGTCAATCAGGTTAGTGTTAAAAATGTTATTATTGTTTAAAAACTGCGTGTCTTTCAAATTTTGAGTTCTGAATCTCTATGTAAAATCTTAATTTACTAATGAAGAAAATTTGGCTCTAAGCTTGTCATATAGTCTGAATGCTTTAATAAAACAAATGTAAATGTTTTTCAAAAATCATTTTTGCTTTATTTGTGCATTTTCTTTATTTTGCATAAATTTGCTTGTTTAAGTCTTAGAATACAATTTTTTTGTTCTTGGGAGTTGTTTCATACGTACAGATAAACTGGGTGTCACAGAAAAGTGGAACTATCTTTTATTTCTATATACTTAAATTAAATGCAGGTTGTTAGTTAAAGCTTAACAATTAACTTTTTATACGGTCCCCATAGAGTGTGATATAGTGGTATTGATTAAAATGTTCCTCTTACACTTATCTAGTTAATCTGAAAAATTAGTTGATATATATATTTATTTCTAAATTTGAAGGGTCTTTTCACAAATTAAAATGGAGACTTTGCTGTAGAAATGCAAATGTATTCAACACAGAAAAACTGCTAAATGCAAATATTTGTGTATAGTGCATGGTCCAATCATCATGGATTGAAAAAATTGGTAATGACGCATGCCGTTACTCAGTTCCATTCGCAGTAGTCGCAACTATTGCCTTCATTAAGAATGGAAGGACAACATGATGAAATAAAATTTAAGGCATAACAGGAAAATAGCCTAATGTCGATCAAGATCATTGAATTATTTGCTCTTAGTGGTGTGTGTAATATTAAGATTTACCTAAAGATAAAGGTGGCTCGACCTTTAGGGCTGCACATTTGTGGAATCCACCAAACATATTTTAAAAACACTTATTTACGTTTTTATTCTTATTTGCTAACTTCTCTATTCTGAAAGTTCGATGATGGACTGAGAGTAGAAAATGGAAAAATAATAAAAACGAGAACTAGCTAAAGCTTCTTCTCCCCCCCTCCTTCAATCATATCCAATCACCCCCTCACCGCTCTTGATTTTTTTCTTCTTCTGTTTATCTTTTAATGGCTGGATTTAGGTTTCGGTTTAACTTTCATGTTGTATCAACAGGAACTTGGCTAGTTATGTATTAGTTCTCTTTTGTTAGAAGTGGCTCACCGAAAAAAAGTTACTCGAAAATTCTATGAGATATGGATAAACTATAAATTTCATGTATGATTATGTTAATAAGAAATATTTAACACCGTTAAATTAATAGTCTTTTAGAATTATTTTTGTATATAATGGAATACCAAAGATATTAGTCTTTGACTACATAGGTAGATGGTGCCACTAGATTAGGAAAAAGATTGCATCATTTTTTTAGGTACATTTCCTTAATAATATGTATTATCATAATGAGTTTAATTTAAGTTTATAGTTAAATTTTTTAATGATGTTTAGTATAGTATTAATAGCCTAATTTAAAAATAATATTTTCACTTTAAATGCGGAACTGTCTTTAGGATAACGCTCAAGTCATAACAATAATTAAGACTATGGAATGGGTATTGTTTAAGATATATACTTTCTTGTTTCTTATCTTGAAAGATTTTGGAGATTTATTCCCCTACTTTTTTGTTCTTCCAACAATTAGCTTTCGCAAAGGGTTGGTGCCACAAATCTAGATTAATGCGACAAATCGGTTCCCAAGACCGATTTGCATTTGATTGTTGGAATTCCAATTCTGGGTTGTCTTTTTCATAGTAGTAATAGTATATAACCAAACTATCTTTTGTATTTCATTTGTATGATTATTGATAAGGTAACTTTATTTGATTTTGATTTTTAGATTAATATATGTATATATTGAAAATATAAAACATGTTTTGATTATTTGAAATATTTAACTATATATATATATATCAAAGAAGCAAAACATAGTAGAAAAACAATAAAATATAATAAAATAACAAACTTTCATATCAAGTTCGAAAAGATATGAGAAAACGAATTGAAAGTATATCTGATTATAGATAAAATGCGAATAGTAGCAGATGGAAAATATATATATAAGTATATCACATGCGCAATATATTTAAGCAATTCACAATAACTTCATCCCTTGAAGAAACGTTATTCTGCTTTAATTGCGTTTGATTTGAGAATGTTGACACTTTTATATGCAGTTTCAAAAAATAATTAATAAGTTTTTTTTTCTTTTTGTGGAATACTATTGTAACGTGAAAACTATTTTCTAAATTTTTAAAAAAGGTATGCCGAAAAATTTATTGCATTTTTTGGATGAAATAAATAAATAAAAATCCCAACGAATGTAATTTTGCAATAAATTCTGAAAATCGTTTGTGAATTTGTTAAAGCACCTAAGAGCATTATCTTCGATAAACTTTGACATTCCAGGTGTTTTTTTTTAAATAAATGAAGAACTGAATTTCAATGAGGGAATTTTTTATATTGTCTCATATTCAGAAATATATTAATAATACACAATATTAAAATACATGTATTAATCACTACAAAGGAATTTTTCTATTTAAATACCTTTACAAAATGTCTTTTTTTCAATTAAAATAAGTTTATATTAAAACAATTACACTTAAAAAGAAAACATTCTTCGAGTAAGTAAATCATGCGTGGGTAAACAAATTAGCGCTGATTTAATATTAATTTTAAAAACGGACAGAACAAAATTAAAACAGCTAAAATCAATTAAGATTTTGTTTGATTTCTTTGGAAAAAATAAGATATTCATTTTAGTATTCTTGTGCAAAATCCTATGAAAATGGTCCCGTAAAACTCAAACGAGCCTCCAACCCAAGACTTGTGTCGGTAAAGCCTCCCGCGTCGGCTATCTCAGAGATGTGCACCACCTCCCGTGAAGGACATCGTATCTCTATAGAAAGTATCAATTTAGGCGGACATTCGATTTCCTGTGACCGTCCTTTGCGGGTGCTTTGGCGCCGCCGCGACCTCCTTTGAATAACACAGCCTCCCGCGAAGAACGTACAGGGGGAAGTCCTTGGGACTAGGGTGTGCTGTGTGGGTCTCAGCATTAATTAGAAAATTATTTTAATTTTTAAAAATATTCTGATACTAAAATTAAATATTCAAATATAAGTTATAATTCAGGAGTTTAATTGAAAATCTATGTTTTTATAAAACTAACAATTGTAACATTTAAATTAAAACATTTTTGATAATTATTCAAAACCGTGACGCCATCTATGCTAAGGAACATTTATGATTATAACACTTATAAATATATTGACCAAATGGTAGAAAGTATATTAATTATAGAAGTATAACTGACATAAAATAGAAAAAATAAATAGTCAAGAAATATAAAGATTAATATTTAAGAATTCCATGGTGAAAATGATATAAAATACTATAATAAATAGTTATTCTAAGTTACTTAAGTATTTCTTATTTATACAAGCATATAAATATTTTTTTAGGAAAACGTACAAAAGTGCACTATTAAAAATTGTTTAATGTTCCTAATTCTATTATCGTTATCTCTAACCAAACTGTTATTTCAATTTATATAATTTATTATTGTTAGACATTTTGTAAAAATTTAGCAATAAATTTATTTCGGATCCGGTGATAGTAAAGTCCCTGGGTATTTTTCCAATTCCATACCATGATCTCAGGTTGATTCGAACCCGATCGGTGCGCGTTTAGTCATCTGCGGTTGGCAATTCTTTGAATGCAAATAAAACGTTTTTTTTTTTTGATACGCAACTGCGGTGACGGTTTGCTGACATGTCTTTTTTGTCAGTTGGAGATGATAACGGGAGAATGATATACGTGCACGAGATCGGGTTATATTTTCTGGGAATATTTTTTCGTATTAGAGAAGTATCTTTTAAACTTATTTTATTGTTTTGATTACTCCAGTGAAGAGTATTATGATTTGGATTAATAATAAATTATTTTTAAGAAAACCTGATCTCGTAACTGTGCCACCTCTACGAACTTTTCACTGTCAATTCTGCTAAAGGTGTTTAGCACACTCTCATCGATAACAAAATGGTTTTGGGCCCAGCCCACGCCGTTTGTAAAGGTAGGCTACGCAGTTCTCCCAAGTCACGCAATACTTCCAGTTCTAAACTAATTCCAGTTCTTTGTTAATCCAGTCTAGATTAGCTGTTGGTTTAATAGCAGTTACGAGGCAGAAGAGATGGAGGTTAATAGTTCAATTCCAGTTCTGACGCCAAATAACTGGAACACGTGGAAGCGTGACATGCAAGTCATACTTATGCATTATGGATACTGGCTATTTATTATAAAGACTGAGCCAGCGGATCCGGATGTGGGGTCAACCTACAAGGAAAAGTATGATTTCCAGCTAAGAAAGGATAGAACTTTCACTCTCATCTATACAAATATCAGTCCTGAACTTAAAAGTCTGATTTCCGACACAACTGATGGTGCAGTAGACATGTGCGTGGAAGATATTAAAAGACCATTTTGAACCTATGACAAGAGCACAGGTAATTCATCTAGTAGCTAGATGATTTTTTGGCACAAAGTGTCAACCAGGAGAGGATGTTGGCATCTTTCTATGTCGGGTAAAGACAGCGGCATATAGGTTACAAGGAGCAGGTCATAAAGTGGACGACCTATACCTAGGATTCCAAATGATAAGGTATCTTCCTCAAGAATTCCAGTCAACAGTTCAACAAATCTACTGATGGAAAGACGGAGAATTTACTGCCGGCAAGATAAAAGCGGAACTAATACTTGAAGCCAACCGATTACAGCTCATGAAGCAAGATATGGAGAAAACGGAGACTGTTTTCCTCAGCAGTGCTTCAACCTCTAGGAAATCAAGTGCAGTTCCTGGCGGCACGGATGCTGTTCCTGGAGATGCAAGTGGTAATAAATGGTACCAAAAAGAGGACGGTAAGGTATTTGTTAAACAGAATAAAACTACAAAAAGGTTTGTTAAGAAGATAGGTCCTTGCTTTCTGTGCAAAAAATATGGCCATCTTAAGGTAAATTGTAAGGATAAGAACACTCGTCAAAAGTCCCTTAACGAAAGTTTTAACACAGAGTTTAGAATAAATCTAAAATTTAGTGAGGCAGAATGCAGCTTAATAGAACTAAATGCTCAGTCAGAAACCAGCTGTAACTTATCTGAGGAAATCTCGGATAAAGGGGTTTGGGTAATAGATACGGCTGCAACGCCCCATTTTTGCAATGATAAAAACTTATTTTTAGATATTAGGCCAGTTACGAATATGCAAATGTTGTTAGCCAAAGGCAATAAAGACTGTCCAGTAGAAGGGATCGGAACAATAAGGTTTTTAGTTAAAAATAAAGATTCTTTTAATGAAATAACTTTGTCTGACGTTTTATATAATCCCAAGTTGAGGAGAAATTTGTTGTCCGGTTCTAGGTTGGAAAAGAAAGGTGCACTCTTCGTGGGTTCTAAAGGTAAAATTCACGTTTATAATAAAGATTGGAATAAGTTGTTCTTGGTTGTACGCCGTGAAAACTTGTATTTCTTTAAACCTACGAAGTATATTACCCCAAAGCCTAAAGAGATAAATTCTGTTAGTAATATAACCAGTAAAACAAATAGTGAATCAGTGAAAATTTGGCACGAACGATTTTGCCATATTAATAACGAATACCTTGTGAAAACTAGCAAAAATAATTGTGTGAGAGG
>BGPR01000910.1:343164-354355 GCA_013235015.1 Araneus ventricosus
TGCCACCTCTACGAACTTTTCACTGTCAATTCTGCTAAAGGTGTTTAACATACTCTCATCGATAACAATTATTAAATTCTTGAAGATAGATTTGCTGAGATGAATTCTAAAATTAAATGGTTTTCTTTTATGAAAAATATCGGTATTAATTTTTCTATCTATAATTTTTCTATCTAAATCGAGAAATTCTGTAAATAATTCATTATTATTAGTCCTTATTAGTTTTAAATAATCAGGATAGAAGTTAATTTGTGGTTTTAGGTCTAAATATTCATTATAGACTATCAAATCATCAGTATATCTATACAATAAACACGAACTATTAGAAATGAAATCTTTCTCGTAAAAATGCAGGTATATATTTGCCAAACTATTAGTAGCTGGCCCTTCTTCATGCAGTCCTTTAATCTGATGGTATAGCTTATTATCAAAAAGAATAAAATTTTCTTTTAATATAAGATTAGTTAGAGGTTTGCAAATTTGAATGCCTGTAAACTTTTTTAAACCAAAATCATTCTGAATTTTTACTAGAGTCTTACAAAATCATCAATATTTAAAATATTAAATAGATCTAGGAAATCAAAAGTCTGTATATTAAAAATGTCGACATCTTTAATGGCATTTACATTTTCAACACTATTATTAATAATAATTGTATAATTTGTTTCTCCAATTTTCTATAATTGCCTGTAGTTATTTTTGCAGAATTTTGTCTGATTTATTAAAGTATGTATTTCAGCCTTTAGTTACACTTCTAAATTTAATAGGAATCTTGTGGAATTTTGGAGTAAGAAAAATATGTGGAAAATTTTTCTTTACTTACTGAATTCCTAGTTTTATATTAAAGTCTTTAATTCTATTAGTAATTTCTCTATTACATAATTTAGACTCTCTATATATATTAATTACAGTGAGAATTCTCACTGTAATTAAAGTTCTCATTAAGTCGTTTTCTTTAATAAAATTTACAAATTATGGCAAAATTAGTGTGCACTTTGTCTATATAAACTATTACGAAATATTTTTGCAGCATTTTTATTTGTTTTTTATATCTTTAAATCTAATATCGTATGTATGTATATATGTATATATATAATTCAGATTTAAATGGAAGTATAAAAGGATAGAAAGTATTTCGGTAAAAAGTAAGGATGCTCATCAGGGAAGGTGAAATCCGTACTAACTATGCATACTAACTGTAGAATAATTAGAAAATTCCTAACACTTTCTGCGAACAGTGTTAGCTAATAAAGCTTAAATAACAATGCCTTCACCCGAAGTGTTAGGATAGACCAAAAAAGCCAAGTATAAACGACCAAGAATTAAAAATGTACATAACATAAAATGGGACGATGCAAGCATCAGGGAAGAAGAAAAAACACTGTCCGTGTCGTCTTGGGGAACGGATGCTTTCAAAGTATCAGATTACTAGATTTCACGCCTAAGCTTTGAGTTGTGTGGAAGGTTCGATTAAGATTACGATGGAGACAAAGAAAGCACTGAAAAATTTAGACAAAAATAATGAAAAACAGAAGAGTATAGACCGAAAAATGAAAAAAAAAATATTATAATTAATAGGAAAATGTTATAAATTAAAACATTCCTTGAAGAGCGGGTAGAAGAAATTATTTTGAATTCCATTAATAAACGACTGAAAGATGCATTTTCGAGGTAATCACATTAGACCTTCCTGACTTTAGTGACCCTACCACAGAATTAAAACTGAGCCAGCATAGCTCTATCATGCAATCATTTGCTTACATCTTAAAGTCATTAATTAGTGGCTCGTAGAAGGAGATAGGAATGTTATTACTATTAAGGTAATTTCTAAGGTGCTGAATTTGTTTTCTGGTATAATTTTTATCATTGCATATTTTATTAATCCTGATGAGTTGATTTATGATAGTTTTCTGTAAACACTATCATAAATCAACTCATCAGGGCAAAACGATTCATCAAATCAAGGATTAAGAGTTAGATTAGTAAGCTCAGCTGTGTAAATAAAAAGGAATTCGAGAATAGGCCTTCTGTGGCAATTAAAAGTTAGGGGGTATGGGTGTGGGTGTAAGGTCAGATTTCTTCGAATTAGAAACTCAACGCTTATACTGAGCCACGGGATATCTTGATTATCCAGCCTATCATAACTTTTTCTTATATTTCTAAATAATTTATGTAGTATAAACGTAGTGAAATGAAATAAATTATATTCTTTATTATAAATCACGCAGACACCAATGTTCATAACAACCTAAACCACAAACAACAAGGATATATATATATATACATATATATAACAAATAAGAAACAATCATAACAGAATTATAAAAGAAACATAATCAACATAAACATTCATAAAACAAAATGTCAAGAAAAAAATCTGCGGGAAGAAAATGCCGAGAGTTCTTATAGAGAGAAAATAAACAAAAGGGGTATATATATAAAAGGGGAAGATAATATATATATATATATGTATGTATGTATATTCCATTCTAATTGTCTTGTGCTTTTAGAGGGGATGACGGTAATTTTTAACGGATTTCGTTTGTCGTTAGCAGAAAAAAGCAAAAATTAATATCGTGAGAGAGCTTCTCGTCCTGACGAGCGGCTCGCTATGATATTTTTCAATTTTATGGTTTTTATCTATTTTTGCCATTGTGTCTTGATTGTTTTTGAGTTTTTGTCTTGTGTTTCTAAGTTTGTTTTGATATATATATATAATATAAATACAAATATAACTAGTATATAATGATACTGAAATAAAATAAATAAAACATATCAAGAATTAAATCCTATACTAAAAAGTCATTATTTGAACACTACATCAAATTTAAATAAAATCTAATAAATTGAAATTACTAAAGATACCATAAACAAAAAATCAAGTTTAAGCATTATATGTCAACAAGTGAAAGAACACTGTCATTATAAAAAATTATGAAATAGGCAAACCAAGTAAATGGAGTTTTCAACAATTAATATAGCAGCTTGGCTGTGGACAAGCTTTAGCCAGGTTAAATTAATTTTGCTGTACAAACCATCCCTGTTACTATTGTTGTTGAAAAAACAAACAGGGTAATTTACCCTAAAATGAAAAAATTTAGAAAGAAAATCTTATACTAACACTAACAATAAAACATAACTGTATAGAAACGACTAAAATTCAGGATAAAATATGTAAATAACATTATATTGCACTAAGATATTGCACTAAAGACAGTAAATATATAAATCAATAAAATACCCATACTTTTCATTAAACATAAAGAAATCTGTGTCTCCTCTTAAACTTACCAGAATTCATCTCTTTCAATATATCCCGCCACACACATTGACATCTCATGTTGCCACAACTAAAAATCTTACCATGAATCAGCATAATTGACCAAATAATAAAATTAATTTTTGATATCATGAATTAGTAAGATACATATATTAAAATTCTCAAAACCATATTAAAAAATGTAATACATTTAATTATCTAGAAAATATTAGAAAATAGTTAAAAATGTCTATTAAAAAGGAAATATTCACATGAAAGATCCTGGCACCATCTATGTAATAAATCTGAAACAAATAACTCAATAGCCAAAATTGAATAAAACTACACATTACGAGTAGAATAATTGAAAACACTATCCCACTAACAAAGAAATAAAAATATTCTTTTATAGACCATTATGAATGTTTTATTTTAAATGACCTAAATATTTCTTATTATATATACTCTTAGAAAACCTATAGGCATTCCATAATCCAGGGCAAATGAATAAAAATTTCTTATGTTCTTAATTCTAATATCAATGTCTGTTACTAAATTATTATTTCTAATTATATAATTTTTTACTAAATTCTTGAAGACAGAAATGCTACGATCACTATTCCAAAAAGGGAATTTATTAATTTGAAAATTAAATGCATTTCTTTTATCAAAGATATCTGTAACTAATTTATTATCTATGATTTTAATATCTAGATCTAAAAATTCTGCAGCTAATTCATTGTCATTAGTTTTTATAAGTTTTAAATAATCAGCATAGAAGTCAATACGTGGCTTAAGGCCAATTTGTTTATTGAATAATATTAAATCTTCTATATAGCGGAATAATATACTATGGCTATAATTAGTCAAATCTTTCTCATAGTAGTGAAGATAAATATTTGCTAAACTATTACTAGCTGGGCCTCCTTGAGGTAATCCTTTAATTTGATGGAAAATCTTATTATCAAAAAAGATATAATTTTCTTTTAGAACAAGATTAATAAGATTTTTAAAATTATTAATGTTAATATCTTTTTTAAGATCATAATCTTTATGTATATATATATGTGTGTATATATAACACAAACGCAACTAATCCGCAATAATGCTGCAAATCAAGAAGATTTGTGGAAAATATACCAATGTCATAAAAATCAATCAATGTTGAAATTAAATGGAAAGACTGTAGTTAATCGGGAAAAGCGTATAGACGCTCATCAGGGTAAGTAAAATCTATACGAACCGCTAAAAAATTAGAGAAATCATAATGTCTACAAAATCAATATTTATGACAAAAGAAACGAGTTTAAATTCAATGTCAATTGATATATTTTTTGAACTCAAATAACTCTTCTAAAATTTACAAAAACACTATCATTAATCAACTCATAAGAATTAAGAAAACATGCAGCGATAAAAATTCAATCGAGAAACAAATTCAGCACCTTATAAGTAAACTTAATAGTAATGAAATTCCTACCTCCTTCTACGAACCTTTAATTAATGACTTTAAGATGTAAGTAAAGGATTGCATATTAGAGCTATGCTGGCGCAGTTCTAATACTGTGGTAGGGTCTCTCAATCCAGACAGGTCTAATGTGATTACCTCGAAAACGCATCTTTTAGTCGTTTATTAATGGATTTCAAATTCGAATATTATTTAACACTTACCGTTTCCACCTTAATTTTTAAATTCACTCTTTTCCTTTTTTCATCATCATGCCTTAATTTTTAAATACACCTTAAATTTTAAATAAACTCTTTTCCTTTTTATCATCATTTCTTTAATCTTCATCGTTTTCTCAATGTAGATCGCTCTCATCTTTGTTTCCATTGGTTTCTTAATCTTAATCGAAATTCCCCAACTTTAGAAGTTTAGCTCAAAAGAAAGTAACTTGATATTTCGTAAACATCCGGACCCTACATGACGCGTTAGGTTCATTCCTTTGTCACGTCTCCCGTTGGATGCATCCCTTAGTTTTAGGTTCGTAAAATTATTTCTAATATTTGGTACTTCATTCGAATTCTTGGTGTATCATAATGTTCGAGTAAAGGACAGTGTTTTCAGCTTTATGCCAGCACTGTTCAGAAAACATTATGATTTCTCTAATTTTTTAGCGGTTCGTATAAATTTTACTTACCCTGATGAGCATCTATACGCTTTTACCGATTAACTACAGTCTTTAAATTTAATTTCAACATTGATTGATTTTCATGACATTGATATATATAGAGAGAGAGAGTATAAATCGTAAAATGAACGAGTATAAAATGTGAAATGAAAAACGCAAGTTATTGTGAATTGAATACATTCAATTTGTTGTGTACATTATATTTCATCAATATAGTTCATTTAATTATTATTTTTTAAGAATACGTCATTTTTATTGAACCTCCTTACAAAATTAAAATATCTGTTAAATCCGTGCAGAAAAGTAATTGAAAGAAGGTAGTTTGCAGATGGAAATCATAGAGGGATGAAAAAGTAACAAAAATGATCACCTCACTACGCTCCTGCTCTCTGCCAAGCTTTGGTTCATATTCACGCTTGAGGTTTGGCAATTTAGAAAAATTTGCTTCAAAAATAATTATATAAGCTCGTTTAAGATTAATCTCATTATGAAATATTTTTAATATTTTGTAAAAAATAAATTTCACCGATTTTTTATTGTAAATTTATTGTTTCAATTTGAAAAACCAGAAAAATCTTTTCGTGAACAAAATCAGTTAGAGAAGAATATTTTTGCGTTGTCATTGAAAAGTAGCCTATCAAAATTTGATTCTGCTAATTGTGTATAAACGAACTTACTTAAATTCTTGCTAGAATTAGAAAATTTGTTTAAACTATAAACTAATTGTGCATACTTAAACCGATAATAATTTTTTGCATGGTTTTGTATTTTGTAGGTTTTAGAAGTGCCTTACGATTCACAAAGCAGCAGAACTAAAAACAGAGTTTTAGTCCGTGGCTATTTGAAGTAATTATTATTATTTTTTTGTAATTTAATTTTTAGACCAGTGACCAGGGAGTAGAAATTGGCAGAAATTTATGTCAACCATTTTAATCATTTCAATTAGGGTAACATATGACTAGCCTATGATTTCCTTTTAAGGCGAGGTAATAATCGGCTTTTAAGAAGAAAAGGGAAGTAAAATAGGTGTTTTAACAGTTTGTCTCAGATAACGCGACAACCGTAATCATCCTGAAGAAATTTTTCATAAAATTGCAGTGAATAAATCTCGGCAAAAAATGAATGAATGAAAAATAAATACAATAAATGCATTGTGTCATACCATACATATTTCATTTTTTCCCTTTATTTCTCAATTGCATGAAATAAAAGTAGGAGGTTGAGGGAATAAACTACATACTTCACCTTGCTATCAAAATAGATCGCAAATTTACCTTATTCTTGTTTTTAGTGTAAGTTTTGAAAAGTGCAGTTCGATTTTATTCTTTCAAAATTTAATCGAAGTCACAAAGGAGCATACTCGGTATATTTTGCTTTATGCGTTTAATAAAGACGACAACGCAATCGAAAGTGCAAGGCGATATTAATGCAAATATATGGGGATCGGTATCAATTGCGTTTTCCGAAATTCCGAGTCGGAAAGTATGTCCTAGAAGGCCAGCCTCATCCCAGATGTTTTGTGAAGATCTGCAAGGATCGCAGGTGTTGAGAGACTAGCCTAGAAGCTTCAATTTCGTCATTTAATCATTCATTGACACCTACGTTCAATCTCAAAAGTTAGAAAATTGGGTCAATGGATTCCTCATAAATGTTCCGAGTTTAATCGCTCAGCGAGTGAAGGTGTACTCTTCTTTGCGTTCGCGTCAAAGTAATGAAACTGTTTTGGACCTAATAGTGACTGATGAAAAGAAAAGCTTTTTCTACAACAATTTTGAGCTGCGAGCATGGTCGGTGGGGAAAGGAAAAACGCCAGCACCCTAGAATAAAAACGTCTCCATCCACAGAAGGTCTTTGAAGGGATATCAAGGGGTGCCATTCACATTGAATTAGCTTGAGCGGCTTAAGTCAGAAGAAAAACGATCATTTTTGCTTTAAAGAGGAAAGGTGTTCTTCCACCAGGACAACATTCAGCTACGTAAAATAAGGATAATATTATAAATGTTGGAGGAATTTGAATGGGAAAAGATATCCCGCCCATCATATTCGCCGGACATTGCCCCATCTGATTATCATTTGTTGCGCAGTCTTCTAAATAATTTCGATGGAAAGAATATTAGTTATATAGACGATGTCTGAGCGGTTTTGGAGGAGAATTGTTCGCAACGAACAGGTAATTTTTGGAAGAAGGGCCTTAAATGTCCACCAGAAAAATGGAAGAGAATTTCAAAACAGGAAACATAGTTTATTGAATATAAAAGCAAATTTGTTCACCTTAATTTTAAAAAATAAAAGAGATATAAAAAACCGCATTATTTATGCCATGACCCAATATTTTACTAAGTTGTTTTAATGGTACACTAACAAAGAGCGCTGGAGTGGTAGGAAAGATGGGAGAGGGGCATGCCAGGTCCAGTGTCCCCTTCTTCAACCGATTCCCTGCGATGTTCATTTCAATATAGCTTTGATGTAACTTCTTTACGAGAAGTTGATCTAATTAAACTAATCTAATCCAGACAAACTTATCAAATTTGCTTTAGTTCTTGAATTTGAGGAGAAAAAAAGAAGACGGAGATAAATATAATATTGTGGCAAAAGAAAGCTTGCATTCATTTAGTTATATAACTGCATATTAAGCATGTAGAAAGTAAATCAGTAAATATAAGTAAGATAAGAATAAGGTACGGAAAACGGAGAAAAATACGAAAATGTCTGCTTGCAGTTGCCAGTTCAATCAAGAACGTTTCCGTAGTCACATTAGTTTGCCTTCCATTTCCCCAGCGTCATCCAAATCACTCAGATGAAGCATTTGTTCATTGATACGATAATTATGATGAGTCGAAAAAATTCCAAACATTTTTCATGTCGCTATACCGCGGAAAAGTTGCAAATTGATGAGAAATGAAACGAGGAAAAAAATGAATTAAATTTATTGATATCTTCCGCTCCAATATTGGCCTTAGAATGTCCAGAAAATTTGTAAAAGTCGACCGTTTTTCATTAATTTTTAAAATTTTAAAATTTATCTTAAACCCTTCATTATAGTATTAGCTCTTAAGAACTCATCTTCTTAAAAGTTTTTTTAATTTTTAGTTCCTCATCATCTTTATAATCTTTATCATTATCTTGTCGATGAAATGCAATATTTTGATATATGTGCAAAGGAATAGGTAAGTCTAAAAAATATCATTTTTATTTGTTTATTTTGTTTTGGTTAGTATATTGCAAAATTAAACTCCAAAACTATAGTATTACTTTTTTGTTCAGAATGCAAGAATACACAAATTAGCAAAAATTAACACACTTTTAGAATATATTTAGGCTATTAAAGCATGTTTCACTTGAAAACGTCTTTCCGCTCGCTTCAGTGATAGTCAGTCGAACTTTCTTGTGTGACAAAATACCGTCAGATTTGAATCGCTAATAGCTACGAGACTAATAATACGAAAAGAATGGTTGTCCCCACAACGGATAGACCATATCTATAAGAGTTTGTCGCATAGTATTTTTGTTGCCTGTGAAGTCATCGTACTAGTGTATTCGCATGCGGGTGATTGTTATGAATTACCTTTATGTAAGGCTATAAATAAGTGTAGCGTGAAAATGCGTTTAGCTAGGAGGTTGATTCTGGTGTCATTTTAAAGAGCTTGAGGGGTATTATTAGGACCAAAAGTAAGACAATAAAAATATTTATCAGAATATAAGTAAAAATCGGTATTAAATTAAAAATTTCAAACTCCGCATGTTTTTTTAATAATAACATGCAGAGTTTTCTTTCGAATTGTACGAAACCTACAGAATACTTGGCAATACGTAAAAGAAACATTGTATTAAAATTTGAATATTACGGGAAATATGAGCATTTGTAGTAAATTATGTTTTACTGCGCATACGCGAAATGTAGTTAAATATACTGTCAACAGATGGTGCGATCAAAAATACTCTAAATAAAACATAAGAAAGGCGCTGTTCGGACCGCACCGTAGATTTTTCGTGAAAACGTGGGATAAAATCATAAACTAAGTGTTTCGTATTAATATGCAATTTAATTATCAATTTCTTAATACAATATTTACACAGAGTAGTATAATGATTACAGAATAGATAAACCACTAGTTTACGGCATTTAGCAAGGGTCTGTGGTAGCTTGTGATTTATCTATTCTGCAACAATTATACTACTCTGTGTAAATATTGTATTAAAGAGATTGATAATTAAATTACACATTAATACGAAACACTTTGTTTATGATTTTATCCCGACGTTTTTACGAAAAAGCTACGGCGCTGTCCGAACTGCGCATTTCTTATGCTTTTCTATGTCTTAGGCTACGAACACAAGAGTCGGCTACGGCGAATTCGGCTCAGTGCTGAAAACGTGTCGGTGGTGTTCACACGGGGCGTTTGGCGAATCGTCGCTGCAGGGTGGCGCTGCATATTCGGCTTTCGTGGCCACATTCGGCGTTAATCTTTCTGAGTGAGTGATATACGTGGCTCAGAAATGGTGATTTATTTGAATGAAGAATTTATTTGAAGAGTTCCCATCGAAGAAAAAAATTATTGCATATAATGAATAAAAATTTCACAACTCATAATGTATGGAACTGTTTCAGAAAATTCTCAATTGAATTCAAGATAACATACATTAGTATATAATTTTTTGTTTTCCAGTGTTTCGTATAATGTTCTCACAAATTAAAGAATACCCTATGGATATTCTGTTTATCCTGATAAATAGCAGGCATGTAATTGAATTTCAAATAATTTTATTTTGATAAAAATTCCATTTTGAGATATTTTTAAACAATATAGCAATTCATAATGATCATTGCATGTGTTATTTTGTAGGGAAAAAAATCGCTTTAAAAAGTAAGTAATTTCATATTTTACAAAGGCTAGGAAGTGAAAAATTATTTTTCAATATATTTTTATTTATGATTCTGAAGTCAAATTTTTCAAGTAAATTAAAAAAATAATAAAATTTGAGCATGAAGAACTAAAAAGGTTATATCTAAAAGTTATAATCTAAATATTGTTCAACTAACCTAAAACATTAATAATTTTCAATCGGTTCATCAAAAAATATATATTATCTGCTTTTTTTGCAAAGTATAAATATATTCTGAAATTTGTTAAAATTAAGGAAAAAATTGCACAACTTTGAAATTCACATCATTGAAATGATTAGGATGGAGTCGCCGAATTTGGACCATCTGGACGTTGTTTAGTGCACTGTGGTGGAGAAATAATTTTAACGAAAAACAAGTAACTGAATTTTTATAGCTTATTTATTTATTTTCAGAACTGCGTAATTAACTTTTTTATGAAATGGACTTTAAATTAGGAAAAAGCAAATTAAAATTTAGCAACTTCCTTAATATCAAAAATTTGATTCGGACCTACATTCCTGATGATAAAACTGTGTACCAAATTTTATCCATCTAGCTCTTCAAGTTTTTGAGTTATAGTGTTGACATAAACGCGGACAGACAGACTTCCCGTAGAAGGATTTTGTCCAAAATTTGAAAAATACCTACAAATTATGTTTCAAGATCGCATACCAAATTTCATCCCCGTAGCTCTAATAGTTTTCGAGTTATCGTGTTCACACAGACAGATACGTAGACAGACACAATTCCAATATTGTGTTTTTCGGACTCAAGGAGGTGTAAAACGTGGAGATTCGTCAAAATCTCGAGTTCGAATTTTTTGACGATTACAATATTTTCTCTTTGTATATTTCCTATACGAGAAAGTTGTTGGCATGTCATGAGTGTAATTTGCAGAGTAACGCAGATACCAGG
>BGPR01000911.1:527-26361 GCA_013235015.1 Araneus ventricosus
TTTTTTCAAGACAAAAGATTAAGGTGTCTTCCCATTTTCCATAAAGATGTTATTTTATTCAATATTTCTTTACCAGAAACACTGACGCAGCTCCGCAAAGAAAATATCGGCTCCGTAGATCGAAAACAAAATGTCGAAACAAGATGGCGCAGCAGTCTATCATCTTGAACGCGTCACAAATCAGCTTTAGTTTTCAGCAGAAATTCCTTTTCTGGCATGGCAACGATTTCTCACTTGTCTCTTTTGTTCTTCTGTCAGAGGCCGTAGAATTTTCAATGGTCTTCTTTTTTTCTATTTTTTAAGTTTCCTTTTTCTTTTATCTGTTTTGAAAAAGGATCTGGTTTATTGTTTCTGAAATATTGAAGCATCCTCCGCTACATTTTTTATTCATTTATTCGCAACTTCAAAACAAAGCCACAAGAAATTTAATAGCTCATGCTTCGTATACCACGAAAACGCATAACAGAAACGAGGTTTTTATTCTATTTTGAGAAGTATTCTTTCCTGCAATACCTGTCACAACTTCAATCGGATCAGTGTTTGAAGCATTTTGAAGCGTTATCCCAGAATACAAAGAATACAAAGAAAATACAATTGAATCATAAGTTGTCATCTTCCTTCATTTAATTCCTTTACTACAGAAGAAAATATTTCAATTAAATTAAGAAAATCTGCGAAAAGAAAGTAAAATCAAAATTTACTGTAATTTACTTTTAATAAACAATGTGGTTTTCTATAAAGTTGAAAAGAAACCTTATAATAATTGTTCCGCATAATTGTTTATAACATTTCCATCTTTAAATTATTTTATAACCGTTACTAGTTGTTTTCATTTTACCTATTAAGCTGCATGAGAAACGTGAAAGTACTATTTTTTCTACCAGTCATTTTAAGTGAAAAACCTTTAATTGATAGAATTTGTGTCAATTTCATGGCTTCAAAATGGATTATTACCTTTTTTATTATCAAAGGGGAGTATTATTACCACCAATAGAAAATATTTCGGAATTTAATAAAAGTTGAACGATAGTAAATGAATTTTTGATTTTATTACGAAACGTGAAATATGATTATGGAAAAACAGAAAAGAACAAAGATTGATCTCAAATGTCTTTAAGACTAGCGAAAATTCTCAAATGAGACTCATGAACAACAATTAAAAATTCGAACCTTTCTTCTTCTAATTCATTCTTAAATTTGATGCTAAGAATAAATTATCCTAAGAGTGTGCACGTCAAAATAATCTTAATCAAAATTTAAGTGAATCTTGTTTAAGTGAAAGAAGAATGTTTCGGCGATTTCTTTAGAACAGATGAAGATGTGAAAGGAAAATTCGGCGCAGTTATATAATTGGCTTAAGTTTGTCAAAAACTACTGAGTGTTATTAAAATTGCCTTCTTCTTTCCGACAAGTCCTTTAAATCTAGCTCACTTAATTCGTTTCTAATAAAATGCGGATGGATGGAATAATGGAACTTAAATAATGGAATCAATTTATAATTAAATTGATTAATGAAATGCAATGAAATGCCCCTATTAGCACAAGATATTTTACAATATCTCCACGATGTTCCTATGATATTCTGAATGCCGCACAACATGTAAAGATATCGTATGAATATTGTAGAGCATCTTGTGCTAATAGGGTGTTCTTTTAAATTAATATAACAATAAAAAATTTAAAATTTAAAATATTTAAAGATTTTAGAATAATACAGAATTTTTGATGCGTGCTAATCTTTTATTTTATCTCTATTTTAAAAAGTATCTCTGATTTAAACCCTTAACTGATTTTCTCTACTGGCTAATTAGATCGGGCGCCACCACGAATCCTGCCGGTGTGATAGTTCACGGTGACAAGGGGTGGGTGTCCGTAACTAATGTCTAAATAGATCACACTTTCTGTTTTGGGAATGCGTTGTCGTATTGATCCACTTAAGAGTCCAAAGAACACTTGAGATGTTAATGAGTTACCCTTCATTTTTTGTATCGAATTATAAAGTCTACGAATGACGTAATTTCAGACTATAAGTGTAAATAGCCATAATTCGATAAACGAGTAAAGTCGGGCTAAACAATTAAGGGTTTAATACACAGCAAACCTGTCCAATATGGACCACTTTTCTAGGTATATAACATCTAACACAGTTCAGTTATCAGGAATTAATCAAGATTTGCCGAACTGTTCCCATTTGTGACACAGAATTCAAAGGAAAATTATAGTGCACTGTTTAAGAATTAAATTATCTTTTAATTGATATGGTATATCCTTGTAAAATATTTATGTTAATAAATACAGCTTAACTGATCCTTAACCGAGGAAAATTGAATATAAATGTGAACGTATCTGAAGTGTGTGTAATAACTGCCAAATAAAGTCTGGATTCGAAACTTGACCTATTGGCGCTCTGAACACAACAGATAATAAGCCAAATCGATTTTATGCCGGTTGCAATATATTGCTATTATCTGTAATAATATTTATAAAAAATCAGAGATTGATTCAGTTATTTTATCTTAAAGATACAGATACTGAAAATTATTTGATCCAATTGATGAAAAATAACATCCATGTTATGGAGTTGAATAATATGATTATGATATGATATTGATACAAAGCAGAGTTTCTGTTTCGGATTATTATTATTTTTTATTTTTTACTACCACTTCGAAATTCAGTGAAGAATTTTTTATTCACAGAGATTTAAATCTCTCATTTTGGTAATAAAAATAGTAAGCGAATAATTTTAAACATTTTCTTGTTAGTGATATTAAGTATTAAACGTGCAATATAGTGTAAATATAGCTCATTAGCTCTTTATTTTATTCCTCCAATTTAATTATTATTCAAATTTAAATCTTATGTGGAGGCCATGTTAAACTTTTCTAATAAAAAGAACGAGGTAAATTAAACAGTTATAGTCATTTTATATTCTTCCAATCATTTCATTGTCCTTGTTCTATTACGTTTTAAATAACTTTTTTAACTTTGAAAATACAATTAGTTACGAGTTTTAAAAATATTTTGATACACTTAAATCATACTTTGTTAAACATAAATCTTTTCTAAATGTCTTTCAGGTAAGAATTTTAGAACATTCACCGCTTTGTTCTCGTAAAGATTTAAGAATTAATTAAAATACTTCTAATGAATAAAGAATATTCTTTCGTCAATTAAATTTTAACTTTTCTCTATCAGACTATGAACACTGAATAGCTAATCTAGCAGCCTGCGGATAAAAAGAAAAAATAAATTCGCACACATCTTAGAAAACCGCACATTTAATTCCAGGAAAGACTTTTCTCGATAGAAAAATATTTCTGCATTAAAATCTCGTTTATTTCTGCATTCTAATTGATACAAAGTTCTTAAAATAATTAAAAAAAGTTTCTTAATAGTAATTCATTTAAGTGCTCATTAATGTATATGCATGTCACACGTATGTTTGATTCCTAAGAAATGAATTACTTACAAAAGAATGGTAATAGCTGTTTAATTTTAATGCATGAGACATCATTTTAATTCGTTAAAATGTTATAGCAAATAAAAACTATCCAGTGCTTTGTTTTTAATAATTGCATATATGTTTTAAATTAATATTATCGCATAAAAGAAAATGTTTAAAAATTAAGAGTAAATACTCAAATAAGATTATAAAGATATAAGATTCTCAAATAAGATTACAAATCAAAGAATTCATCCAAATGTATGCATTTCACCCAGAAACAATTAAAAATACTTTGTTACAAGTAAGAGTTGTTGGCGCATGCGTGCCACTTGCAAGTGGAATGGGATGTTGCGCATGCGCCCAACCGGTAAGTGACGCTCGTGTATTTGGCAGAAATAAGTTAGCTGTAATTCATAAATGATGTGGGTAAAGGAACTCTCAATTGAAACCCACAAATTAAGTATTAAAAATGATAAAAAGTATTCCCTGCACTGTAAATAGTGTAAAAAGTGTGTTGTGTGGTGTTTGTGTGATGTAAAATAAAATATAAAAAGAAGCAGCGCCGGATGGTTCGTCATTGCCTAATTACATAACGAAAGTAACAACAAGAGTTAAAATTAAATTTCACCTATTGTTGTTATTAAATATGTTACCAAAACAAATAAGAGAATTTTTCACCTTGATAATAATCCAATATTCTTGATATTATCCTCCGAATTTTTTATGATTATAAACAATAGATTTTCTTTCTTTCACACAAAAAACACAACAGTGAACGTATTATGAACTTGCATAATTTGGATTAATGAGTTTTTCAATATCCAGGAAGAGCATAAAAAATCACTATGTTCACTTCATAGGAAAAAAAAGTGTTCGATACTTTTATCGAAACAAGAATAGAGTTCTAGTCATTAATCGAAACCAATAACAGTATGCAAAAAAAGCAAAATCCAATATCGACTGTACGAATTAGATAATGATCTTTGCAGGAAATTATTATGCGCGGGAAAAAAAACAACATGGAATCTTTTAACGTTTCTTATAGCTAAATAATCGTTTTCAGACATATGAAGTGGAATTTCAATTACTAAAACAGATAAATTTTCCTTAAAAATATTCTATAATCAAATAGCGCGGAACATTCTACAAATGGGAAAGCCTTTTTCACCTAGTTGGGTTTCCGTATTATGTTTCAATAGACAGAAACTAAATTTATCGATTTCGATAACAATTATTTACAGAACTGTGAACATAGGGAAAAGTGGGGTAGAACCGGACAGCTAAGGTTCGAAGGCCTGTTGAAGCTAAAATATTCGATATAGAGTTTGTCAAATTTTATTAAAATATTCATTGTTTATTGGAGTACAATATATCTTTCCAGAAAAGTCACAGTTTCATTACTTTTCTATCAATAATTTTTTTTGTCAAAAAAATTGAAACTACCCGTTTTAATGAAACATGCTAGACACACCTGCAGAAAGCAAATTATATGTACATCTTAATACGTTTTATTTTCGATGCGTTTTCATTTGAAGAAAGATGAGAATGGGAATCTTTTATTCCAGTTACAGGAATAGTGTCAAGCAAGATAACTTCGTGACTAACGATGGGGACAAAAAATCATTATGTTCGGACTAAAACTAGATAGCAAAAACATATTGATAGTCTCATATTTTTTCATTAAGCTATTCACAAATAATTTTTATTTGTTAATTCTTAACAATTTGTAAAACAGTAACCTAGCAAATGAAGCAAGTCTCATTTTTTTAAAAAACCTGGCTTTTAAGATGAAAAAAAATTCCATATAATCGTAGAATTTTTCTCATCTTAAATTTATATATTTTGAAGCCTGTGATGTGTGGTTGCTTTCTTTGTCTAGATGCAGTTCCATTGAATGATGGCATTGTGGGTTAAGAGATTGCCCTTTATATTTGAAGACTGGGAATAGAATGTGTTCCTGATAGTATGTGGAGTTGATCCTAACAATTTTCTCCACTCTCTTTTATTTCATTTTTGCCATTACATGAAAAATCAGCAACAATCATAAATCCATTAGAAAAACTTCCTTTAGAATATTTAAACCATGTTTAAAGTGTTTTTCTTCACTTTGATGATAATAAATTAATCTTTTATTCCTACAGTCATTTAAACAAACCCAAGCTTCACCTGTTTTAACAACATTTTTCATCTAATAAATTCTTTTCATAAAGAATTCTGCAACGTGTTCTGTGTTCAACGATAAGACGGGGAGAGAGACGATGATCGTCGTATTTTCTTGGCCTTTTTAAGATTCAAATCAGTGTTAGTAATTTTTTTTACAGTTGATATTGAGCATTTTTTTCTTTTAACATTAAAAATCTCGCCTTTTGCAATATTCGAAGACTGCGTTTTTACTGTGGATATGTATTTGAAATAAGTTTTCTTCTTGAAGCCAGAATTAGACAATTTTATCCTTTTCTTATTAACAATATCACCTATAACGACTCAAGATATCGAAAAAATCACGGCTTTCACAGAGTCTTTGAATAACTAAATAATAAAATAACTCTCTTCGAAAAGAGAAAAACAGTACCCTTCCATCCATCGCTTCTTTAAAAGCCCCATTTTGTATATAAATAAAAACTTTAGGAAGGAGATGATAACTTGCACTTTCAGAAATGCAATTATTGTGAAAACAAAATGCTCCGCGCATAAGAACTTTTCGTACAGCGGAACAAAATCATCTAATGTGCGAACAGCTTCTTAAGTCTTCTTAAATTTAAAATGGAACAAGCAAAAGAAGAAAAGACAATAATAGGATATTTCGCGCATAAAATGTTGGCTCAGAAAGAGCAAAAACTAAGGATACTTGGTTTCCTATTACATGTGAAGAATTAAAGGAAGGAGAAGAGATAATACAGTGCATAAAATATCTTATTTGGGTTTCTACATTGTGAATGCTAAAATCAAAAATTAATTTTGCCTTAATTGCGCAGAAAGAAAATGGTGATCCAATTTGAGAGACCTGTGACGCAATCTTGGCAACCAGTTTTCATTTAAGTACACCGATGACAGAATTTTTTATACTATTTCCTTTCGACATTAAAGTGTATTTCTTAAAAAATTGCATTGTTTTAAAAATAAATTAACTTCAAAAAAAGTCTACTACTTTTTTTATTGGAATTACTTCTCTATCACTATACATCAAAAAATCTTAAGGTGGGACTAATTAGGCACCCTTCAGCTAATTAGTTAAGAGTAACACTCAAAAAATATCCCAATTCAAAAACATTAAATAAATAAAATTAATACGTCCTTCAAAGAATAGTTATTTCGTGATTTGTTTCATCTTTTATCTCTCATCCAACAGAAATTCGTCTTTCCTTTCGATATAAAAAAGCAGCTTTTCGAACTTTTTTTTCGAGAAATCAAAAGATAGGAGACAGCCGCGAGATAGATGATTGTAGAAGCTAACAGCGCGGGAAACCCTTTCGTGTCGTATAAATTCCGCATCAGCGATTTCCTTAGGGTAATTTACAGATCGTCACATTTTATTTTTTCGTGCTGGATATTTTTCTACTAATGAGAATAACAGTCTGCCGAAGAGCCGTAGTCGGAAATACAACGCCGTTTCGGCTTTTGAAATCCGATTAAACCGCAAGTTATCCGAGCGAAAACGGGAGGACCTGGATTCAGGATAATTGCTTGTCAGGACATTTATTCATCTTGATTCTAAATTTGGAACTTGACAGTTCGATTTCGTCAGAGAGAGAGAGGAGCTTCGAAGTTTTTTGCATTTTTTGCTTCCTACACTAGCTATGCATTCAGCTACTAATGCAACGTAGGTCGAAAGTAGGTTCATATTAATCAGTTAATCACATGAAGTATAAATAAATGCAATATAGTTGATTACGCTTACATTTAATCTCCAGAAAAAAATTAACTTATGATATCGTTAAAAAACGCGTAACCAAGAGAAAATAAAAATTTTTATGTTCAGTATAATCCTACTTTCTATAATCAATAAAAGATATTTTTACTCAATTCCATTTTTTACTTTTATTCGATACAGAAAAAATTCAGTAATAAAAATATGAGAAACGTTTCATAAACACACTTTTACTTGTGTGATAAAAATTTAAAAAGAAAAAATTATAAAAAAAAATATGAAAGTTAAAGCAAAATCTAAAAGTTTGAGGTTTTGATAGAAAAATTATAAATTCAAATGGAATTTTAATCACATTTGTTCTATATTCTTAATTTTTAACGAATGTTCCGAAATTTTCTTGCATATGACATTCATTGGGTATAATACTGCAATTCATTTGACAATAATTTTACGCTTTTACGATTCATTTTTGACTACCATGTTCCTGATAAAGCAATTTTTCTCTAATTTTTAATTCATACTTAAAAGCGCGGTTTTGAACATTTTAATCGTATTAAATTTAATTTGTATTATTTTCAACGTTTTAGTCTCAACTATGGAAGTAAGTCTAATAAAATCTCTGGTATCTGGTGAACAATTTTTCTCAAATTCACTACCAGATGGCACCTGTCAAATGGAATCAAAATTTAATTAAAATTGATCAATTAACTGATAATTAAGTTCTGAAAATATCAAAATATTACATTGTCATCGAGAACAAATAACTGCACAGAATTACAGAACTGTAGTACACCCGGAAATGAAAGAAATATCGATTATAAAGCTCCTTCTTTATGGACATGAAATTTACAAATATGAAATAAGTTGATTTAAATAAAAGAGTGTAGAAATCGAGTGCTTTTAATAGTAAATATAAAGAAATCTGAATTTCATTTAAACAGTCTAGACAAGTAAAATGCCTTAAGAATATGCAAAAGGTCAGAGTCGGCCAGTCGTAAGGTGTCGGTTTCGGGTCCGGAGGGCTCCAAGTTTCGAAACCCGACGCCAGTGAAAATCCGCCATGTTTGTAGGCCTGTTGCACTTTCAATCATACATAGTGGGTGAAACGTCCTCGAACTGAGGTGGCGCGGACGTTTGGAGAGTGGGACTGCCAGCTCAGGTGTCGTCCTCGTCGTCTAACCGCAACTCAAAACTACGAGATCCGTCCCGAAATAGCTACGGTGTTGCGTCAAAAAACAGGACGCTAGTATAACTAAACTAGCAATATACAAGAGATAGAGGAAAACTTACGATTATATTTTTGAAAGTCGGTTTCTTTATTACTTTATCTGTTGTGCATTAATTTAATGAAAAGTTCTCAAATTGCTTATGCAAAACTAAAGATGTAAATAAAAATAAATACGCGCCAGCAAGCCGAAGGTGAAGGTAGATTCCTTTCATCCGAAGATATAAGGGAAAGAAAATTACATTCCTCTCCGCCATTTTCTCTAATTTTATAAGTACTGGAACTATGCGGATGAAAGACAATGGAAGATAATGCAACGGATAAGGGCTTTTTAACGAGGTGTCACAGACGTAGGTTAAAAGGCAGTTGAAAATAGGTTCTCACACCCTAACTTCTAAGCAATTGCAGTTACCCAAAAACTTTCAGAACAAAAGTTGTTTATTACGAAGAGGCAATAATTTGCCAATTTGTATTATCTTGGCATCGTTAGTCGTAAGGAAATGATAGGGAAATGAAAATTTCAACACTCCACCATTTCCAACCTTTTGAGCTGGATGGGCCATCTGCGAACTCGGCCTAGATTTTCAGCCTCTGTACAACACATCCCTCGCCTATTCAAATCCAATAAGTTATCGTGTTCACAAACGAATGCTTAATATTCTGATTTGTTTCTTAATTCTCAAGATGATAACATTCATTTAGAGGTAATTTAATCTTTAGTGTTCATATCCCGCCGTTGTTTTCCTGATACAGTAGGACTTGAACAAGTTCAATTGATATTCTATTATAAAAAATATACCTATTCGTATTTTGTCAGAAGCATAATTATGGGTCTGCAAGAAAATGATTCTACAAATGCTTTACTTCTATTTTTCCAAAAGAAACGAAGCCTTGATTTTATTTCACTGGTATTCCATGATGCATGTGCTTATTGAATAAAAGTTTCGTTAAAAATGATTAAAATGTTTACAATTTTCGGTTATGATTCTTGATTTTAATTTTAAGAAAATAGGTGCCTTTTTCATTAGTTTTCACTTCATCCGTAAATTGAATTCCAGTTAAAAAGAAAATACCATCTACTTTCGTTACCAATAACTCACTTCCTTAGTACTCAGGTTCTACAGCAATTCAGTTGCAACATCAAGCAAATTTCCATATGTCATCAATGTCATACAAAATTTCTAACACCGCATGCAGCAGCTTATACCACCCTCAATTAATATAAACATTAATTACTATCGTTATATTTATTTGATTGCGTTCGCAGTCAGTCGTTTTGGCACGTCAGTGTCCATTACATAACTATCAATGCAAAAGCTCTTATTCAATTTGTCGCCAAGTCACTTTGATAGCGGACCACGAATGAAAGGATTAAAGAAGTATTCAGGTCAGAAGATCACATTAGCTTCGGAGATTGAGAAAAAAAAGTATTGAAAAAAGAAAGACACGAGACTTCCTTTGTAGCAGCAGACAGACATGAAGTGGATGGTCAATTTGTTACCGTATAGACACGCGTGCGTCATGAATTGACTCAACCGATTTAAAAACCACTTTACTCTTTTTCTTGTGGTCTCCCACTCCTGAAAAATACATGATTTGCTTTTAGTTTTTCCAAATTCATTATTATAAAGGATGAGGAGTTGTCAAATTTCACGTGGTAAAAATAATTTTACCACGCTAAGGTCCATTAAGTAAACGACTCCACCCTACTGATACAAATGCACTTACTACTGTGAAAGTTTAGGCTTTTTTTAATCACTTCCCGTCAATTAAATGCTCAGAAAAGGGTATCAAATAAAAGGTTTGTTTGCTCAATGTATAAAACGATTTAAGAAAAACCAAGACAAGGGTCATAAGATTGGATTCTGTCTTTCAAGGTCGAATTTCGCTTCAGACAGATGAGGCAGACAGTGTTGATCTTTAAAGTTTTCCATCTTAATCAATCAGTCGTGTTTCTTTAAATGAAAAAATAAAACGATACTTAGTTTCCGTTTTTAAATATAATATATACTATACATGTATAAAACGGTTATAGAGAAACCAATTCAAGGGTCATAAGATTTCCTTCCGGCCTTTCAAAGTCGACTTTCATTTAAGACAAATGAGTCAGATAGTGTTGATCTTTAATAGTTTAGGCATCGTAATCAATCAGTTGGAGTTTTTTTAACTAAAAATTAAACGAAACTTAGTTTTCGTTTTTAAATATTGTATATATATAATAAAACAAAATATTTTTAGAAAAACTAAAATGTTAAATATTACACAAATACAAGAAATATTATACTAAGATGAGAAAGCTATTTCGTGTATATATATATATATATATATATATATATATATATATATATATATATATATATATATATATATATATAGGAAGGGTATATGTATATCATGGCTAGCCGCACGCACCAGCGATGATTACTTTCTACGGAGCACATGAACTCTAGGTTCACAATCTCCGAACCTGATACGTAACACCGATGATCCTGACTAAGGAAGTTGATGAAAACATAGTTATTTAGCCGCTCATCAGGAGGAGAGGCCCGCCTATGATATTAATTAGAGATTTTTACTGCGAAATGAAATATCATCCTTCCCTCCTGATGAGCGGCTAGCCATGATATTTTTCAGTTTTTCAAGTTTCTTGTCTTCCTTTTTGTTGCCTGTATGTATTGCTTTTTTGTTAAAGCAGCTTTTGCGCGAATGCAGAAATAGCCAGAAATAACTTTTTCTATTTAATATAATTTTCTTGTATTTATGTAATTTTTCAGTGTTCGAATTTTCAAAAATATTTTTGTTTATATATATATATATATATATATATATATATATATATAGAAAATACCGCCCGAGCGTGGAAATAATAATATTCGGTGTTTTCGACACAAACTCTAGCCTAAATGCTGAAAAAAGTTTGTTTCCCCGAATCGCCAATATATCTAGATTTGCAATATACCTAAATATAAAAATAAAAAAAAGAAATAATTAAATAAAACTAACCTATCTATAATCACACATTTAAAATACAAAAAGAATGAATGACATAAAACTTTTTGCAGAACTAATTAACCAACAACAAACTTGAGAAAGGCAGTCCTAATTTGAAAATCCAGAAACCAAAGTGCCCAACTAGCCTTGGGACTAGTTTGTCGTGCCAATCTAAATTTCTGGCGCCTACCCTCCACGAAGCTTAATTGTTGGATTATAAAAAAGGGAGTATGTCCCAAATTATTTCAAGAAGAGAAATAGAAAATAGAGGAAACATTAATCCAATATAATACCAATTAATATAAACATAATATTATGAAATCAAACTATTAAAATTGGAAAGTATTTCAGTAAGAAAGAACGGATACTTCTAAAATCAAATTACCGTATCAATAATCATACAAATGAAATACAAAAGATAGTTTGATTAAAGACTATTACACTGTGAAAAAAGACAACCTAGAATTGGAATTCCAACAATCAAATGCCTATCATCCTTGGGAACTGATATGTCGCATTAAATCTAGATTTTGTGGCGCCAACCCTCTGCGAAAGCCAATTACTGGAAAAACGAAAAAATAGGGGAATATATCCCCCAAATCTTTCACGATTAGAAACGAAAAAGTATATAACTTATAACATACCAATTCAATAGTTATAAATATTGTTAGGACTAGAGCATTATCCTACAGATAGTTCCGCATTTAAAGTGAAAATATTATTTCTAAATTAAGCTTTTAATAAAACACTATAAAAATATTAACTATAAATTAAATTTTACCTTTTATAATATATATATATATATATATATTGGAAATGTACATAAAAATAAATAAATAAATATATGATACAATCTTATTCTTAATATAATGGAGCCATCTACCTACGAAGTGATTTACTAAAATCTTTGTTATCGTTAAAAATAATTAAAGAAAGTTAAAAAATTAAATTTACATATATATAATATTTTCCATTGACATTCGAAATGATGAAACAATTGGTATAAAATAAACGTTATACAAGTTTTCATTTTATTGATTTCATGAAAATAAATGTATATTTTTCTGTTTGGGCCTCCATCTGCGTATCTCGCGGTTTACAGTGGTTAGAAGTCAGTTTATTTTCAGCTGCATCCGATAGTTTCCGTGGGCAAGTGTGTTAACTTTAGGGTTGGGTGAAACTGAATGAACTTGATACTTTGTATCAGGTACGCAAAGGTATCAAATACACCTAAATGATACGGACTAAAAGTATCAGGTACTCTGTATCAGTTCTCGGACACGAATGATAACGATAAGTAATCGCTTCCGTCGCGTTCCTTTTCGGTCGGCTGATACGAAATATCATATGATACATTTTGTATCATATGATACTTGTATCATGTTGATATATCATATTGATACAGTTCCGGGTTGGGTATAGCTTTGCGCTTCGTTTTTTCGGCAGAGGAATATGATGATGAAATGCATGTGACCTCGGTTTTGAAGTCATGACGGGTGGGGGGAAGAAGAGAGAAATAAATATTTAATATATCGGAAGGCAGGATTCCCGAGCTGGAAGTGGTATGTGTGGGATTGATATGTAATGCATTAATTTTGTGGAAAAGATACGATAGGATTTCAGCATCATACACGCGTGTAGGAACATCTCGATCGAGAATGATCCCCGAAGTAGGTAGATACTTCCTTATTAAAGAACGATTAAAATGTTGGCGAGAAGAGAGGTACAATTTTTTGTATTAGAAAAAACTGGTCAGAAAGCATTTTTGCATGATTGTGACATCCGTTCCATGAGAACTCATTTTTTCGATAGTGGTATTGATCTTAAATGACAAAAAAACCAAGATTATCTTCTGACAAAGTAAAAAAATTAGTTTTTTAAAACTATAAGTAACTTATTTTTATCTCTCTCTTTAACTCGTTTGTTGCTGTACCTTGTATGTTCCCAATGTTATACTTTTGTTAATATACCTGCTTCCCTCTTTTCTTAATTAAAGAGAAATTTCACGTTTTTTGTTTTAAGTTATTCATATTAAACTCTATATATTAATAAACGTTTTGCTTTAAAGAATATTATCTCCATCTCTTCCAAAATTGCTCGTTAATTTTAGCTTTAGTTGCTAATTTTGATTTTGTACATTATTTCTTAAAGCACTTTTAAAAAGTAAAGACTTTTCTAAAACTTAAAAGACTGATAGCAACAGTTTCATTTTCATTTTGTTTTTAAGTATTTCATCGTATATTTTTATTTTAAAATATAAATATTTTTTTCTTAATTATATTTTTAAATTGCTATATTCTGAAAATCCTATTCATATTCAGCACTTAAATTTTACGTTCAATTTATTTTACTAATAATAATTCTGTTGTTTGAGTTACTTATTTGTTTTGAATAAATAAATGCTTAAAGCAAAATATATTTATTTAATCATAGAAAATCCCATCAATCTTACATACTTAATAAACATTGCAAGAAAAGGTAAAAAATGCGTTAGAAATAATTTTATTCCAGGTAATGATAAGAAATAATATATATATAGGTAGTTTTAAAAAAACACACACATAACGCATGCTAGTATTGCCATGGCAGAAATCTCGTATCACTACCCGATTGCCTACCCAGTTCCGTACCGACAGGAAGGGATCGGTTATCTGCTGCATCAGATACAAAAGTATCAAGCAAAAATATCAGATACAAGCGCATATCAGTATCAACTTGTACCTGATACAACAAAACCCGGTAGCAACCCAACTCTAGTTAACTTCCTACTATTATAGCGTTGAATTACATTATACTATTAAAGCGTTGGATTACATTATACTACTAAAGCGTTGAATGCAAATAATAATTTGCTTCGCTTTCAAAAATATTTGGGTCTATCTGAAAATGTTGTGCTTGAATAGCAATCTGAAAAATTCTGCAACTGGAGGATTATAAATATTTGTTCTCAATATATTTTCATACAAAAATACCATATGAAAACACGAAAACTAATAAATTCAAGCATTTTTCGAGTAGATATATATACTTTTTGATGTGAAAGTTACATTAATTAAATATTAAATGCGAAAATATTTGTATTGAACTAATTTTTATTACAGCATTTTACAAAATGAAAACTTGAATATTGAACTGCGCTTGAACATATATTAATGAAAGTGAAATAAGAGTATACCCTGTTACAACAAATGAGCTAGTAACATTTTAACGCATATATATGGTTCCTTTTTCACCTGTAAGTTACAATGAAATTCACTTCTTTTTAGACATTTCAAATTTAAATTTAATATGTTTATTTAAGTTGAGTTGTTTTGAATTCTAGGCTAAACTAATTCAAGAAAAGTACTATGTTAGTACAATGAAAATTTAATCTGAATAGAGTTATTATGCTAAGAACGTTCTTGGCGTATCCTTCAGTGTTTGTTATTGAATTTTAAGTTTGATTAATGATTAACAAAAACTGTCCACTTCTGATGAAATATTAACATCAACAATGCATCTAAACAGATGCTAATTAGTTTGGCCTTTTATGTGTCATCTGGAAAGTTTAAACACATGATTAGGGAAATAATTATCCTATCTCTGACTTCAGCTTATTTTTAACAAAATACATTAATCATTTTGTCGAAACGTTCCACGCGAATAAAAATACTTGTTTATGTTCTTTTGAATTTGAAACGAATGCTTTAATTACCATTTATCAACTTGTCATCAGTTCTTTGCTTTAATCGTTAAATTACCTGTTAGCATTCGTGCACTTCGTTTTTCTGTCGCACAAATTTGGAAAGGTTTTCATCCCTAATCACCTGCTCAGACAGTTGTTTACAACAGCTTCTTGATGCCAAAAGCATAAAACAAAAACTCCAGCTGCTAACCATTCAGATTTCAGAGAGTTTTGCACTTTTCGAAAGCACAGCCACAGAAGTGGAAGGTAATTTTCCACATTTTAAATTTTATATTCTCTTAAAACTATTTGCTAGAACCCTTTCGTGACTCGCAACTAAAGCGCAGTCAAATATAATGTCTTTGCACCTAAATTTTCTTGAAGTTACCTCGGCTCGAGTTATAAACAAGCAGTAGTATATTCAGGTTAACTTTATCTTGAGACTTCGCTTTAAATTCCTATTTCAGAGGCATAAAATTAGATTTTCTCTCGTGTTTGTTTTAAGGCAAGATTACACGAAGCTTGAAGAAGACGCTTACCTCTGCGTACAAACGAAGCACCTAGAATAGTTGTAGTAATTCAGTCGAATAATTTCGCTTGACTTGGTGTAGATTTAAGACTTGTTTAACGGAAGAGGAATTCGACTTTGCTAATGAAAGTGGAATTCTGAGGTAAGCTCTGTACATATGTTCTGCACAGAGAAGAAAGCTCTTTAATCAGCTTTCTACCTACACGAAGAATATGGATTAACCAATTTTGGTAGCATCATTTCGTTTCTGAAAGTTACAGATAACTACATTAAATACTTTCAAAAGTATAACGAAATTTTAAAGAAGAGGTTTATGAACCAGTTTTATATAAATTTTAACTAAATGCCTATTTGATTTTAGCAATCTCTTGTCAATCGCCTTGCAACAGGAACAAAATATTTTAGTTTCCGTCATGAAGAATATTTTAGATTTCAGTAAAAACTTTAAGTTCAGAAATAATTTTGTTTTACCTTTCACAAAATGCTTCACAATGCATTTTTATTACTGTATTTTATACATCACGATTGACAACAGCCTGCATAATCAAAAAATTAATATTTTGTGACACTTTTATATAATGTAAGGGGAAACTAGTGAAACATGACCCTATAAGATTCTCAGATTCTGAGATAATTGGTAATTTGTGTGTGCCATCCCTATTTGACATTTGGTCATACAGTCGATTGGAAGGGATTTCCATTTCAAATTTAAAAGCCGTTGTAATTGCTTTTAACCGTAGGCAAAATGTTTTGGGGGTCCAGAAGTAATTTTTCCTTTTTTCATTCCTCTGTGGATGGGAAGTTTAATACTGAAGATATGATGAACTAAAATATTTCTGAATTTTAAACATACTTCAAGTTAGAATTTCATATATGATATCGTACATTATCTTAATTGTAAGTGGTTTAATCTATAGGTTATTTAGAAAAAGTCAAGCTAGGGATACTTGTACCTACAAAAAAAGATACAACTTCGATGTCGTAGCTGGCCGAAGCGCATTGTGTGGTTGGGATCAACTTTCTAGTCCGGTGGAGGTCGTCGCCAATATAGCATCTCAAATAATCAAGCTGAATGGCAGTACTTCGCCTTGTTTATAGGCATAATGGTTAGTGTTTTCGGTAGTTGAGTTTTACATCAGAATAATTATTTAAAAATAGTTTGTAAATAATTATACAAAGAATAACATTTCTTTTTGAGGTGATAACTTCAAATAATAAAAAAAGTATTTCAGTAAAATTTAAAAAAGAATTGAAATATATTATACTTTTCTCTTGCTTGCAAATAAACGATATTTATTCATTTATTATTTAATAAAATTATTTTGCTCTAGTGGTTTGTCATCATTCGATCTTATTTAACGTTTCGCCATTTCGGTTAAGTTCCTCTCTTTGAAATGAAACAAAATATTTTCTCGTAGAATATATTTTCTTTATTTACTTTTGTTTTCATTAAAATATTAGGAGAACCGAGTAAGTCCATTGAGCTTTTGCAATTTCTTATTTTGTACAATATTTTTTAGATTCTTTTCTTCCCTTTGGTGCTATTATGTTCTATGTTCTCTTCTAATTTTCCAATATGGCTTCAATTCCCTAGAGATGTTACTAGGTTCCCATTTCCATTGCTATAATTTTTATCATTTAATTAATTCAGTATTTTAATTCTTTATTTAAGTCTGAACTAATTTAATTTGATCACTGGATTTAATTTAATAACTAGACTAATATAATCTAAACACATATTTGTATTAATAGCAATTTTGATAATTAAGACGCTTTCAATTCAATAGTTTTAGTCTATTACCTGAATTTCGCGATGAAGATTATCGAAATAATTTAAGTATACTTTGCATGTAGGGCCAAGTATCCATAAGTATAGAGATTCTTAACCCTAGGTGATTTCATGAAATATATTTATTTTATAATTAAATGAGAAATCAATTTAGAATAAGTACATTTCTTATTCTTAAAGACAAATCCTTTTATTATGCTAACAATCAAAATTTTTGAGAAATATATCAAAAATTAAAACTAGGGTCAAGTATTCCTAGTTTTCCTTATAATTGAGGCGTTGAGAACGAGATTAGATCAACAAGCAAGTTTCGTTAAATTGATCTAGGCACAATATTTTATAAACAATGGAAATGAATCATCGCAAGTGGCAAGTTCTGCTATCTAGGTATACGACAGAACACCACTTCATACCCCTGCGACTATAGCCATTTGGTTATTTAAACAGTTTAGCGGACATGAAGTGGAAGAGACATCGGAAGACACTCCTCAACTGTCTGCTAAATTATGACGGAAAAAGTGAGCTGGAAAAGGTTTCAAAAACTCAAATCTAAAATTCTGGGACGATGCACAAAAGGAGTACGCATATAAATATACATATAAACGAAAACAGTAAAAATGAAAATAAAAATTTGAAAAATGGGCATGAAATGTACAATTACAACAAAAAAGAAAGAAAGAAAAGAACTGATCATATAATGAATTCCACAGAAACAAACTAATACGTGAGAGAAAAGCACGTGTGTGTCTGCTCTGTTGAGTGCTCCTTCATAAAGTGAAAGTTCTTCTGTGTGGAAGGGAAAAATGGTTAATGTGCGCTGTCACATCGACGAAGAAGACGCAACAAATTCCCAAGTCGGCTTGTAGATTATGGAGAAGGCTTGAAATGGAAATTAATCATGGATTCATTCGAAAAAGCTCTTGAAATTCATTAAGTTGGTGTAGCAATCGTTGGATTTTATGTCGGGAGCCTTGCTGGAAGCGACGTTGCGGAATCAGATTAGCTCATGTTGCTGTGCCGGTGTAGTCAAGTGAAAGGGATGCAGTCAGACTGCACTCTGTCGCTAGGTGTAGGACAGCTAAAACTCTTTTGGTCCGCTCTGAATTTTAAAGAAAGCATGATTTCCATTGTAAGATTATTATTATTTTTTATTTCTCATTTTATCGAAAATTGCAGAATGGTCCACTCTGGTTCTCACAGTCTCAAATAAACATGTCTTATAATAAGATGATCTGTGATCTGTCCTTAGCCACTTCGATTATATAGATAGCCAGATAGAATATTTTCAAATTTTTGGAGTAGTTTTATCGAAAGTCTAGCTTTTTCGTAAATTACCACTATTAATTTTTTTCATTGTATTATAATTCTTTGTCTCATTCTCTATAAGGATTAATTACCTAATATCCCACAGAATTTCATTTTCGTTTACTTTTGAGAACGACAATACTAGTTTAACTGCCTAAAATTCCACTGGAGACCCAATTTCATAGGGAGAGAACTTCTACGATAGAGTCTTGTTCTGTTTTTTCCCCATGAAATTCCATAATATATTGCGGTATATGTTCTCTGTGTCTTAATACGATTTATACTATGTGGGGAAAATATCGTTTCCTGCAATATAGTAAAGAAAAATATCTATCATTTTCTTAATGACTAAAATAAGAAAAATCACGAAACATTTACTGAAACTGTTATAATTTTACATCTATTCTTTTCTAGCATTATCTTTAAAAAATAATATTTCTTTTCCTTAATGGTGCAAGAAGGTGATCTTTTTTTATTAATGCAACTTTTTAAGTTCTTCCATATTTTTATATGTTGCAAACATTATTTGCTCACAAAATTTCTATTGTCTTTCAAGATAAATCGCCTCAAAATTGTCATATATTTCCTAGAAGAGTTTTCTTACTTCAATCCAATTATCCAACAGGCATATGAATGTGCATAGTTACATTTTGGTTTGAGACTGATCGATGAGTTTCAGTGACGAATTCATCGGTATTTTAAAACTTTTTGAATTAGAGTTGGTTTCAAAATTTCAGTAATAACGGTACAGTTTTTGAATTATATTTTTTTCCATATTAATGCAAGTAAGCATTCGAAATCCAAATAACCCAATCGACTACACATAAGAAATTTAAAACTTATTCATATACAGTAAAGAAAATGTGTTTTCCAAATTGTATTGTAATGGCTATTCATTAAGTTAGAACAAGAGCTTAAAATATATTTATCTATTAAAATTAGGTCATTATGCAGTGACATTTTGTATTTTTTTTCAGAACCGCATATTCATATCAGATACTAAGAAGAATATTAAAAATTCAGTACGCAGTGACTATGGGAAATTCAAGCAATGAGAATGTTTAACACATAAAATGTTCTGTTAGATCATTGAATTGATCAAACAGATGAAATGTGTTCACGATGTACTGAAACATTACATCCCATGTTAAGTTCTGAATCACGGCCGATGCATCCTAAGAAAGAGTCTATGAGGAAAAATTCGCTTTATATATAATACCAGTAAACTCGCGTATTAAAGTATTTGCGCATAATTATATGCAAGTACTTTTTACAAAAGCTTATACATAACTTATTGCGATATGTTAAAAAAATAAATTAATATATTTTTCGTACATAATTATTTTAATAGATTAAAATAATTTTCATAGACAATTTTTACCTTTTGGGAACCATAAATCTTTGAAGAAAACATAATACTGCTTATGAATCGGCTTGATCATTACAAAGAATTTTAGAAAACCACCAGGAACTGGACCCGAACCTACAAGAAGCGCTTTCTCGTATTAAACCCTAACACGAACCTCGGGAAGGAAGCAAACGAAAACTTGTATAATGCACTTATCTAATACTGTACAAACTTACAAACAATAAAATAATTATAACAAACAAAACTATATATCCATTTAATTTCTTAAATTGGCTTTCCCATTCTATTTCAAAATTTTAAGTAAGATAAAACATATTTCGTGTCGTTAATACTTATTTCAGAATATTATACGTACAAAATATTCTATTAACTGCAAAATAGCATTCTATATCTATACTCTATAGATATCAAAAAATCAACATCACTTGGAAATAAATCCTTGCCATATCTACAGATGTTTTTCATTTTATATAGAATTTCTATCTGCGTAAAAGTCAAATAAAAAATAGGGTAATTATATCTTTTATGCTACGTGTAGTGTACGAATGTACAAAGTACATGATTAAATATAATACGTTCTATATTTTACTAGCTATTTCCCTAATCTTCTTACGTCTTTGTAACTATTATCATCTTTTCCATTCCATTTGAAAATTCACACAATGAGATTATTTTTACTAAACATTGGGTATTCCAATCCAATTTAATTTAAAATCAGCTAATCGCATTAATTACTTATACACCGCCATTACAACACTGCATGATTGAATACTAATTTGCATCAAAGGGAATATTAAATATACGTATTAGGTTATTTTAATCATTTCGCTCGATATCGATTAATGCCCCAAATATTGTTTTCAGTTCAAAGAACTGCATTGTTGTCTAACGGACAACTTTTAAACTTTATCTTTGGATGGTATATTTCAACAGCAGCAAAATATACCTCTGCTTGGAGTAAAGAACTGCATCAAAGCCTCAAGACTTAATACATTGTTTCTTCTATCTCTTCAAATTGCCAGTAGCAGTTACGAAATGTACAACAAGTGCCGTAAAAGAATTTACCATTTTCCTTATGCATTAGTAATGAGAAATAAAGGCGCATTGCGGGAAATGGGAAGTTGGTCTTTTGTTTCTCTTTGCCAGGCCAGCGCTGAGTAACATTCTATTTCTTATTTCATTCGTTTTTATTCCCCAGCCCCTTCCACTGTTTCTTTTTTCTTCTTTTTTTCGATCAGGCGAGCAAACATGAATCCCTGTTTACTTTGTGGGATAAAATAAACAAGCAGCGGATAGAGCGCTCAGAAAAATATGCTCTTTTAACGTTCGTTTCTTCTTAGCCGAGCTAACTTCACCTGCTCTGTTCGCGCTGTTTATAAACCCTTGAGCCTCTAAAAGTCGACGATGAGAGGTTTCGTGATTTTCAATTTCCTTTTAAAACTGTTCCAGAGCCTCGGGGTTTGGAGTCGGAGAGTGATTGTGAATGTAAATGTCACACCAAGAAATGCCTTCTTTACCTTGTGGTTAATAAAGTTGAGAAATAGAAACATCAACATCAAATATTAAGTGGAAAAAGCTATATTTTATGCGATAAGGATTAGAGGAAATAAAAAATAATGCGTAATAGAAAAGAGAAACTTTTTAAACTCAATATAACATACGAGTAAAGAAATTACACAGCTTCTTGTTTTGACTTTGAGATCTCGCAACTTTTTTACGATATTTTTTCTTAGTTTAATTTATTTTTGATTTTCGTTTTCATAATGCGTACTTTTTACAGAAGGGATTCATGCTTTTGGCTGCTCTAAGTCCAGTTCGTCTAGAATGTGATATATTTATAAGGCAAGGACTCACGACAAAGAAGGGTGTGGCATCTTTTGTTGGTAAAAGCGACCTTGGAGCACCGAGGTATCATCTGAGGCAGAAGTCTGACTTAGATCCAATACATGGGGGAAGTTGACTTCATAGAGAACTCTCAGGGAAACTGGTCCGCATTTGTGGTCTACATGGAGGAAACCCCAAGAACAAAAGCCCGGCTCTAGAGGACTTGCAGGGGAAACTGACCCACATTTATGTTCCTTTGGAGGAAACCCACAGCAACAGCCTACTGTAGAGAGCAATTCGCTACTAAAGCACTTATCGGTTCGCCAGTTTCTGAATATTGCTAGTTAAGAGCACAACCAGATGATAAAACTCTTAACCTTCTTACTTCGATTCAAGATCCCTCACCATGTCGTGGCATGCCATGTCTTAACTCATATGCCACTGGTTTCAATTCATAATTTTACAATATTTTATCTATTATATTTTATGGTACACATTATTTAGTATTTATACTCGCCAAATGGCGCACGATAGTATATCTTTTCGTTTGATGTATATATTTTATATCATCATATATTGCATATAACATTCAGTCATTATTAAAGAGTAATTTCTCAAATGTGTAGTGTTCCTCTCTCTGAAACTCCTTCAACGAATTAAGCGTTACCGCTTATTTTTAGATAAGAAAAAAAAGTTATTTTGTTTTATTTAATTAAAAAAGACTTCACTTTCATATGATATAAATAAACTGAATTTGAATAATTTATTTATGCACAGAAATATGCGCGAAATTTCTTTCCGCATTATTTTGCATTTTTACTTTGGCACTTTTGTGCTTTTTACTTTTGTACTATATGTGTTTTGTAAAAAAAAATTAACACTTGAACAATATTTTTGTATATTATATTTTATGGTAAGTGTTACATGATTAGTGTAAGAATTTTTTTTTAATCAATATGATTAAAGGTGTTCATTTTTCTCATAACTTAAATAAACAGAACACAAATTACTTTTAAAAAATTAATCAGCGGATAAACATTTCAGCATTTTATTTTGACTCAAACATTTTTCTCTGGTTTTGTTTTTGTAGGAAGATAAAGAATTTATGCATTTTTTTTTCGTGTTTGTCCTTCTTTTCAATGATTAATTTTCCACTGAAATAAAAATAAAAGGAGCGTTTTCCATTCTGACGTATAATTGCTTGGCGAAACCGCAAATTTCGCGGAAAGGAATTTGTGGTTTTGTCTGAAAAGCAAGAAAAAAATATCAGAGAATAAATACATTGTGCAAGTAATATGGGAGAAAAATGTTTCTCCGAAATTAAGCGGCTGCTTACAAATTAAATTGCAACATACAAACGAAAATAGTTTCTTCAAATTCAATTAAACTTTTGTGAACACATTGTTGACGAAACTGGCTTTTAAAGTTAAACTTGAAATCATTTGCATTTATAAAAAATGTGAGCTCTAAATGTAAAACTGATAGATTAAATGTCGTGCTATGCTTCAAATGGCAAGATAACAATTATGCGAATATTAAATAAAGGAAATATTCTGAATAATGTAAGAAACTTTTACTATGCAATAATTCCATAACTTTTTAATATGCTTAGCAAATGATGCTACCATTCCTTAAAAATGAAATAAAAATTCCACTTTAACTTTTTAATAGTGTTGAACTTTTATCTTTAATAATAAGTTACAGTCAAGGCGAGAACTAACGCGTGTCTCTTGTGCAACGCTACACATCCGTGAGTAAGCTGCTGCTTAACTATTTACATAATTGCGCATTTTCAATATACATTGAAGAAAAATCTTGAACTGAAAACTTGCTTTTTATATAACTATTTGAAATACAACCATTTGAGAAAGGAGAACGTTAACTTCTCTTTGGCTGTTTAATTTTCTCTAATTGAATATACCAACTGTTCTGAACCGTACCACTACATACGTGCATCTTTCGGTCTATTAGTTAGTTTAGTTTAGTTAATTTATCGTAACCTTTTTAAGCAACACTATTTTGGTGAGGACCTCGAAATTTTAAACCGTGGTCAAATAACGAAGCCGACACCTGGGCCGGGGTCCCTGTCTCTAAGATTCCGCCCCACGCCAGCGGGAAAGCATTGACCTTCGACATTATCTTTAGCGCGCACTAGGCCCAAATACACGAAGGACCTTTGGCGGAATGGGCTGAAACCCTCTGGTCCTGAAGCCAGGACCTTACCACGAGGCCACCGCTTCCTGTCGAATAAATCAGTGGTCCCCAACCCCCGGGCCGCGGACCGGTATCAGTCCGTGGATCAAATGGTACCGGGCCGCCCAAGGAACATTAAATTATTTCCAATTTTATAAGCTTTTATTCAACTTAACTGTCTTCCCTTAAATCTTGTGATCGATTTCTTATCCCCAGATGGAACCATCTCGTTGAAAAGAAGCAAACTCGGGGTTCTCATTGATTTAGCGTTCTAGTGAGTTAAAATGTTAAATCACTTTATATTCATTTTTTGGTGTAACTGTATTTTATTTTGAATATGCTTAAATATTTGTTTATTAAAAAACAATTATTAAAAATGTTTTTTAATGTTTAAATACAATTAAATTAAAATTATTAAATCAAAACAATTTAAAATATAAAAAAACAAAGTTACCCCTCCCCCCCCCAGCGGGCCGCGGTAAAATTATCAAACGTTGACCGGTCCGCGGCAATAAAAAGGTTAGGGAACACTGGAATAAATGATAAAAATAGTAGTATAATAAATTCTTCTTGTTTCTTCATTTCTTCCTACTCTCTTTTCTGCAAATTTTTAATAATTTATTTTGAAGTGAAAACGTCTTTCCGCTCGTTACAGTGCTATTCGATAGAACTTTTTTGTGTGACAAAATACCGTCAGATTCGAATCGCTAATAACTACGAGACTAATAATGCGAAAAGAAAGGTTGATGGTCCCCACAACGGATAGATCATACCTGTGAGAGTTTGTCGCATAGTATCTGTTTTGCCTGTGACGACATCGTGCCAGTGTTGGTGCATGCGCGTGATTGTTATGAATTAGCTTTATGTAAGGTTATAAATAAGTGTAACGTGGAAACGCGTTTAGCTAGGAGGTTAATTCTAGTGTCATTTTAAAGAGCTTGAAAAGTATTATTAGAACCCAAAGTGAGACAAAAATATTTATCAGAATATAAGTAAAAATCGGTATTATAATGAAAATTTCAAACCCCATATGTTTTTTTATTATAACATGCAGAGTTTTCTTTCGAATTGTACGAAACTTACAGAATACTTGCCATACGTAAAAGAAACGTTGTATTAAAATTTGAATTCAAAAACTTTAATATTACGGGAAATATGAGGATTTGTAGTAAATAATGATTTACTACGCATACGCGAAATGTAGTTCTATATACTGTCAACAGATGGCGCCATCAAAAGCTACTCTAAATGAAACATAAGAAAGGCGCAGTTCGGGTCCACGGTGTAGATTTTTCGTGATAACGTCATTATAAAATCATAAAACAAGTATTTCGTAAATAAATTTATCGCATGTAGCAAGGGACTGTGGTAGCTTGTGATTTATCTGTTCTGTAACCATTACACTACTCTGTGTAAATATTGCATTAAAGAGATTGATAATTAAATTACATATTAATACGAAACTCTTGTTTCATGATTTTATCTCGACGTTTTCACAAAAAATCTAAGGCACGGACCCGAACTGCGCCTTTCTTATGTTTTTTATGGTATTTGGGACAAATTAAATGCTTTCATGAGCATTTTATGGGACGGATTTTGTTCAAATCTTATCTCCTGCCCACTCAATAT
>BGPR01000911.1:26371-72506 GCA_013235015.1 Araneus ventricosus
TAATGATTTACAAAAACTGCTCACTCTCAGAATTTGTGTATTCTTATATAATCGCGTCCAGTTTGTCCACTTGTATTCATTAATGTCACGCTTATTCGCAAAGAAAAAATATTTTCGAATTTTCCTGTTGGGATGCGGTGAGGTCTCGAGTTCGTGACAGTAGGGTTCCATGCTTGAAACTCTGTTCTACCATAAATCCATCCTCTATGTAGGCCTGGGACAAGTTATATCTGCCGTAGAGAATAAAACATTCTCCAGCTGGTGAGGTTCAGAATTTTGCAGAGGGGTATGCCGGCTCAGGTGTCGTCCTCACCATCTGACTACAATTCAAAATTATAATGTGCGCCCTAAAATAGCTGTCGTATTGCTTCAGAAACGGTACGAAAATATGACTAAACTAAACTAAATTACAACTATTTCCGTTAGGGTGAACACGATTTATTAACATGAAATAGTAGACTCTACAGTCAGCGACAATTTAAGTTGGTAATATTGGGGAGGGGGACCTAAGTGATGTATCATTACGCCCAATTAAATAGTCCTGAATTCAAACTCACTATAATTAACAGGAGTGGCGTCAGAGTGCTCCCGACGAGGGGACATGGTCTCATAGACAAGGGGGCAAGACCTGTTGTATAAGGGGAGGGGCGTAATGATGACTCTTTCAAATTTTCTCCAGATCTTTATTTGTCTACTAGTTGAATAGCCCGTTGCGTGAACGGGGTACAAAAATTGCCCCGACGGGGGGGGACCCCCCTTAAGACCCCTAGCCCCACCCTTGGTAATTAAGCCATTTAATTAATGGTTAATTGGTTAATTAATTTAATTAACCAATTGATATAACTGAGTTTTAAAGATCAGTAATTGATTTTTTAATGTAATAAAACTTTACAATCAAAAGAAAAGTTGTCAATATCATGGATATTTTCCTGTAGCTCACAAACATGTAGATGCGCATATAGCACCTCTCATCAGTAATTAGGCTGCTCGTCACATTCTGCGTACTGTCAACTACATTTGTCTTTGGTTGCACACAATTTGTGATCATTATAAACCAGTGAGATTCGGAACTTTGAGAAGACAATTCCGTTCACAGTTTGAAAAAATAATCAATCATTCTACCATTATGTTAAGCGCAGCAGCTGGGTTTCTTAAAATAAATTATTCGACAATTTAGAATCCAAAGAATTAAAGTCCCTAAGTATATTGAGGATTACATAAGAAATTCTGAAGAAAAAAAAGCGGACTGCAGAAGAGAAAAGCAGGCCATTATAAGCATTAATGACGGAACACAAAATAGAAAGCGGAAAGATCACTGTGCCGAGTAAGCTGGACCCTTAAGAGGTCAGATTTCTGGGTTGAGCTGTACAAAATTGTATTTCCTAAATCGCCAATTACGCTAGAATTTCCGCTCTTGTATGAAGAAGGGAAGAAAAAAAAAACCTGGAGATGACGCAGAGAAAAAGAAGCCTTTGATTAAATAATGGCGTCCCCGTGGAATTGCACTTAATTTCGGATCCCTTGGCACTTTTTGAGGTTACTGGATAAAATTGTTGTTATAAAACGTTTTGTATATCTTAATCAGATCGAGCGGGGATGTTATCAGCGAAATTCCGTAGTGTAAATAATTTTCGTGGAATTTTAAGGTAATTAAAGTTGTTATATAATTTGTTTTCTTATTGACGAAAAATGCCTTATTAACTCTAAAATGCTAGATACAACATTTTATTGCCTTTGAGTTTGCATAAAACTGTTGCCAAAGAACGTTTTGACAGCCATGTTTTAACAACAATTTGGAGAGCATCTTACGTTGAAGGTCAGTTCCGGCAATTGACGAATATAGTCACCCTTATTAAATTATTAAAATGAATAATGAGCAATAGTGGAGGATTTCTAATTTCATTGCATCAGTTGATTTAATTTGGAGATTTCCTTATCTTTTGTCTTTCATAAAATAGATGGTGTCCAAACGTGAAGTATAATTCGTAAGATGTGAAAATTGTGGAGTTAATATGAATGCAATGATTCGTAATCCTAAACTTTAACCTTGCAAAGTCTTTCACCTACATTTTTACAACGAACAGACGAACAGTTCAATTTGCAACCAAAAATATATCTGAAAGGGAATCTGTTAGAAACAACAAAAAGTCCAACTTATTTGGGTTTCACTTTGGACACGGAGATTAATTGTGGCAAGCATATTGCTAAACTCGTTGAAAAGGGAAGAAAGCATCTTCAATTACTAAAGTTCATATCTGGCAGGGATTGGGGTGCCAATTCTGGAACTCTTAGAATGACTTACACTGCGCTTATTCGTCCTGTTCAAGAGTATGGCTATCAAGTCTATCAAGTGGCCTCTCAAACGAATCTTAACAAATTGGAAAGAGTGCAACTTAGAGCGGCTAGATTAATCACGGGTCTCAGAAGCTGCTGTCCGAAAGCTATTGTTTTGTATGAGGCCGACCTTCAGCCTTTGTCCATGAGAATCAGAACTAATTCTGCTAAATATATTGCCAAACTACAAAGTCTCGGATCTTTTAACAGAACTTCGAAATTTATTTTACAGTGGACAAGCAACCAGAGACTGAAAAAGGACAGCCCCGTTGGGGTTATGTGGAAACGAGGTCTCTTGGATTTTAACATTGAACCATGTATCCCTTTTAGCTGCTTGACGCCAAATACCTCTTTGGATAGAGTTAGTTTTAATGACCTAGTTATTGACTAGAGCCCTTAAGCACACTCAGCACCCAGAAATGATGAGGCAGTTGTCACTGGAACTAATCAACAACATCCCTTCTCAGGCCCTGGTACTCTATACTGATGGAAGTAAATAGGACTCAGGTATGACTGGCAGCGGCGTTTATGCTAAGGCCGAGGACGGTTTGGATTTTCGCTGCAGATTTCGCAACCCAGATAACTGTTCGGTTTTCCGATCGGAACTTCTTGCCATCCGAGAAGCCTTAAATTTTGCCCTACATTTTGAAAATAGCGACATCTATATTTTGACGGACAGCAAGAGTTCAATTCAATACTTAAAAAATTGGCCGGAAATTCGAGAAAAAACCGGTCAAGAGGTTATTTCCAAAATTGCTACACTTTCGCAGAAAAGTAGAGTTTGTTTCCAATGGATTCCATCCCATGTTGCAGTATTTGGCAATGAGGAGGCAGATGTGCTTGCGAAAGAGGGAAGTGCTCTTCCTTCTGCAACCTCTAGTGAACTCTTCACGTCCGAAATTTTTTCTATTCACAAAGCTAAAGCAAATTCCTCTTGGAAAAATCCTCCCACACATGATTGGTATGCCGGAACCGTCCTGGTCTGTCTCTACAGTCCGTAGGCACAAGATCAGCTCAGACTGCATTGGCCAGGTTGCGTAGTGGACACATTAAAAGCTTAAAATTCATCGATAAGGAAAAGGCTTTTTCTTCTTGCCCTTGTTCCTGTCCTGCTTCTCCTGCCCATATCATTGACTGTATGGCGCCTCTGCGAGGCAGCTGTGGAGTGAGGAAGACAAAGGACTTGTGGAGTTGTTAGAGCGACATGATGTCATGGACCTGATCTAATTTTGGCCCAGGGGGACATGAAACAACAACATGATTCATAATCAGTTGTGGAGAGTCGTGGGACAAACAGTACTAGTACCATCACATTTTACATTCAGAAGAGCATTTAGGGTTTCGACCAGAAAGTGATGAAGGAAAAAAACACGATTTGGGCTCATCCCGTTTTACAGAAAGCTGATAATGATTCGGAACTTTCATCAATGGTTTTGTTTACTATTAGCAATAATTGCATGCATTTTCGTAAAAATAGCACGTATTTTCGGAAAGATATAAAGGTTTTCTTAAAAATTCCCAAATCTTTCGCGTGTTTTTTTCCTTATAACATGCAGAGTTTTCAATCAAATTATACAAAACTTATCAAATACGTGACAACATATTAGCGAAGAATTGCATTAAAATTTGAAGTAGGTACTTGGAATAGTTGAGGAAAAATGAGTATTTGTAGTAAAGAATTCATAACTGCGCCTGTGTGAAACAAAGTATAAATTTTCTTTTAAAATTTGGGAGTCGGATATATATGACAGCTTATAAAAAAATTCCAACTGATTAATTTGTTCTCTAAGAGAAACAAAATTGTGAGTGTTTCTCCACAAAATGAAATTTTTTAAATTCGAATCTTCGTACAGGTACATTGAATTGTATGAAAGTTGAATATCCTAAATACTCATGTATACTTATAAATTAAATACATTATTTGAATTGCAGTTTGGGCATATCTGACTGGGCACATGCCCAGTTAAAAAAATTTTAAATTGTTGATACTTTACTTTGTGGAAATTTTGTATTTTTTTGCCTTATCTTATTTTTGATCCCCTTTCAACACCTTTTACTAAGCTAAAATTCTCTTTCACACTTTAAGATTTCCGTTTAGGGACTTAGAAATTTAAAGCGAAATTGAATTTAAAGTAAAATTCTCGCTACAAGTTAGGAAAGGTATTCGTAAAACAGAAGTTCAGAATAACATACGGACAGCGGCAAGTGTTCATAGCTTCTCCTTAAACATCTTCCGGTTTTCCGAAAATTTCTATTGCAGTAAGAATCACTGAAACGGTATTTTTCTTTTACTTAATTTATATTCATTTTTATGAACAAAATCAATGGCCATATATAATTTTTTTTGTGAAAATGTTCTTTGATATATAGAAATTATATTCGATATGCAGAAACTATTTTTATATTGAAAATCCAAGATTCCTGAAAAAAGTTCGATATATAGAGATTTTCTATATTTGTAAGTTCGATTGTAGAGGCTCCACTGTATAGATAATAACAGATTTAACGATCTTTGAATTCAAATGATATACTCCTCAAGGTATACAGCACACCACTAAGAGTACGAAGCACACACACACGCTCTTCCAGTTGAAAAATAGCATAAAATAATTTCTTCAATGAAATATATTTGATACACTAAAAAACTTCTACACAAACAAAGAGATTTAATAACATAATGCAATAGAATTTAAAATCCCTTTTAAAGTTTTCTCAGTCATTGACTGAAGTGTAGAGACAAACACATTTCATGCACTTTAACGATTACAGGTACTAAACAAAAGAAGCTTCTTTTATTCCAAAGGGAGAATCAAATGTAGCAATTAAGAACCTTTCAAAAACTTTTCCAAAAGCAAACAATGACTTATACAATGCCTCTTCATTGTTGAAAAGAGAATGTTTACATTTAGATGAATGACGTTCGCTCTCTTAAACAGGGAACTAAGATGGAAAATGATAAAACGAATCAATTCAGCCAAAACAAACACCAGCCATTGTTCCATGTTTGTTTTGTACATATGAGAAAACTATCCTCTGGATATGAAGATCTATTATCTGTATACATACATGAAAATAAGCGAAGCGCTTTCTTACTTCGACAAAAGCTTAACCAATTGTTTCATAGCAGAGATAAACATGGCAGACACTGAATATTCTCCTGCGAACCTACACACAAATTTTTTTTATGGTCATGCATAAATAAATACGACTACTTTCCTATGAAAACAGTTATATTTATCTACATACTGCTATTCAAAAAATTCCTTAAAGCACTTTTACTTGAAAAACATACAGAGGAAGACATGTAACTGAGGATTTGCAGTGAAAAGCAAAACGATTTCTAACTAACACTTCTCAATTTAACTGTAAAATTGTATTTTTCTGTGCCATAATGTTGTATCTGTTTTCAGCTGTTTATGTATGGATAACCTTCTTACATCAGGTGAAAAACACCATCAACAGACTTATCTTAGACGCAAAATATATATTTTGTCGCTGAAATAAAGGAATTACTATTTTATAAATGTGAATTACATTCAAAAGTAAATAGACACAGATCCAAGTATTTTGCTTGAAATTTGATTCTTGTAAGAGGTAATAACAATGGAAAACCTTTTTTCCTATGTGGTAAAAGCGGTTGAAGCTTACAAAACCTCGAATAAAACAAATTGTTAGAGCTTGTTTACTTGAAACACCTGGAACTGAAATCTTCAGGAAACTGAGACTCGGGAAGTGACAAATGCGCATGCTCCATACCAAGGACAGTTCCACTCGCGCCACCGGTAAGAATGTCACCAGCTTCAACTGGAAGACGAAACAATGAACATGCACCCTAACCACGAAAATTAAAACTTTATTAAAGTTTAAACAGAAAATATAGATTTTTACCTCTTTAAAGGCTGCTGTATCTGTGTTATGTGAATATCTAAAGTTAATAAAGTAGTGCATTTTATTATTTTAAAAGAGCTAGCTGTTGAGGCAGATTTATTGAAAAGCAACGAATCAATTATTTTGCGAATGTTTGGGATAATATGAAAAAAATAGCGAAATATGATTTTTTTTAAAATTAAAAAGCAAAGTGAATAATAAGACTAAGAAGCTTTAAAATTGATTATGATGAATATGGAAGTTATTGACTGTTTGACAAGAATCGCACCATATCCACAACAAGATATCATGTTCAGTAAATTCCGCATGCTAAACAGTAAGAAAATGATGTTATTCAGACTGCTATCAGTTAATTGGAGTGGACAAGCTCAGAGAAGAGTTTATGAGAGTGACAATAAAGGAATGATAACAATTCAAAGATGCGTCGCGGATGTGCCATGATAGTGCACAGTTATGTAAATAGCTTGTACTTATGTAATGGTCCTATTATGGTTTACATGTTCTTTATTTATGTAGAAAATAGAGATTTTCTGTATAAATTAATAAATAAGTAAGCTAGTATTATTAATCAAAAAGCAGTGGCGAATTTTCGCACAGGTGCCAGAGGTGATCGCCTCGTGACTTGAGACCCTGCGGGCCTCAACATCTATTCGGCATTCGGAAAACCGATAACGAATTTACGACATTGGATAGGTGCCCTTGTGGCCTCATACTGTTAAAATCCTCTGCTGTCCAGAAGGGAATAATGCCAATCTAAAAGCGAGTATTGTTGAGCCAAAGTGCATATAAGTTAGATCTGAAATTTCAATAAGTCAAAAATTTTACCAAAAACATTGAAATCTTTTTAGTTTAACTCAGTTCCCTAGTTTCGTATCAAATTGAAATTACATTGGTAGTAAGTGTGTCTTCCATCACAACAGATTATACGATTCATCAGACATAGATTTAAATAAGCCCTTATTAAAAATTTCAAAAAGGAAAATATATGAATAAAACACTGGGCTTCACACGTTTTTATCTCTTCGTATGCATACAGAGAGGAGGTTAAGGCGGAATAAAGCAAAGATTTTCTGTTCTTCGCCATGCGTGTGAGAATCGCAACCTCCATAAATATCCTTATGAATTGCAGGTGGTACGCAGAGGAGGGTGATGGAGAGTGTTCAAAGCTTTCGGATTCAAAAATTCTAATGTTACCAAACTTGGATTTTATAAAGATGCCCCGAAGGGACAGCGGTTTTAAAGGGAATGGGATTTTCGTGTTTTATATGACATTTTTCTCGCTTGCTCTCCCTCAATGGAGTTTCTCAAAGGCCGGCATATGTCTTTTAGATGTGAGTTACTGGTTTATATAAACATAAAAGCTTGGATTTCTTTTTTCGTTTCATCTTTTAGAGTTATTTTTGGTGAAGCAGATGCAAGCATGTATCTGAAATCCGAAGCAACAAGATTTCATGCTGCAAGAAAGCGCTTTCGTATTTCCGCATGATATTTGGAGAGAGAAAACACTGCGTGAAAGAATTCGCACAAACAATTCTTATTCTTTCCAAGCAACTTGAAAGAAAATGCATTTCTTAGAGTATTTAAGGGATAAACATATGTATTAGATGCTCTTCGTGTGGTCTGAGGAGAAGTATTCTGGTGGTGACAAATACTAATGCTTAATTTATACGTCACATCATTTCATACGATACAAAATCAAGTAGTACTTGGAGAAAATTCAACTTTTTGGCAAGATAAAAAATGAAACATCTTTGCAGATGGGGTGTGCAATTGTGGGTAAAATTAAACTCCCTGAATTGAATTATTTTATAATACTTAAAATGTCACCATTTTTACATTTTTTCATCATCAACTCATAAAAAGCTCATTCATATAAAATTCCGAAATCCTTCCAATTTCTTATTAGACAGTCCATATCTAAGCTCTGCTGTTTATTCCTTTTATATATAATGATGTTTAAAAATATTTCATCGTTTTTTTATTCTATTATAAATAATACTATTATATATACTATTCTATTATAATACTTATAAATACTTTATTATTATCATTACGTCACTTTTTTTGTTGCATGTGTAAAAAAAATCCTCTAAGATAGTATTAACTAAAGTTTGAAATATACCCGGTACAGAGACATATCCAATAACCTTTATAAGCATATTAAGATTTAGCTGAAACAGAGGAAGTGATAGATCATGAATTAGGCAGATTCTTGGGAACACTGAACAGAAAGGCACAAGGCTCCAAAAACAGTGCGGACCTATTACAATATAATGTGATTACAATGTGAAGTTTCCAGAACTTTCTTCAAAGCAAATCGAAAAGCACGAGCAACACAGAAAATTTAAACTTAAAAAATGCAGCTTCATATTTAGATACTTTCTTTCAAAAATATTAAAATATTACATGGTATTCATGAATCTTAGAAAAAGAAACTAACATCAAATATTTCCAAATTAGCAAGTTGAAAATTATTACTAACATCAAATATTTCCAAATTAGCAAATTGAAAATTATTACTAACATCAAATATTTTCAAATTAGCAAGTTGAAAACTATTACTAACATCAAATATTTCCAAATTAGCAAGTTGAAAATTATTACTAACATCAAATATTTCCAAATTAGCAAGTTGAAAATTGTTAATATTTTTATTTTTCATGTTTTTAATATTTTTTAATTTAGTAACTAAATATATATATTTATTATAGTCTTTTAGACGTTTCAGAAAAATGTGTGCGCGTGCCTGTATGTGTGTGTGCGTCAGAGAGAGTACGAATAATGCTAAAGGATTGTCGACGGTCTACCACATTTTGAGCAAGATTTTAAAGTACATAAATTAACCAAGAAAACAGTTTAGAAACCGAAAATAATTTATTTTATAATACTGATGATCCAGTAACAATATTGTTGAAGCTATGCATTCAAGAAAATCGCATAGGAATTCGATCGGGAACATTGTTTCGTTGATGAATTTCTAAAGGAAACAAAACGCGAATATAAATTGTGTGATATAATATTTGAATTCAAAATTCCCTGTCCTTATATTTAAAGAGTAAGGTAATTTAATCTGATATTTACTATGATGAAAATCAGATCTTCCTAATTTAAGCAGCCCTTTAATTTATTGAATCATGTACCCACAGCGGAGACTATGCCGCCTCGAACAAAACAAAATCATCCATTTACTTAAGCTGAAAAAATAAAGGAGAAGTCTTAAATTTATTTATTCCATGCGTTTCTCTTCGTCCGCTTGAGTCCTCCGCCGACAAGAGAAGATCTTAAATATTTGAGTAACATTTTTATTATTACCATGTACACGTCTCCCACTGTCTCAAAACGCAAAGCTTGAAAGAATTTCATTTGATAATCTGTCCCAAATGAAATGTGTGCGAACACGGGATGGGATTTTCTGAGCGAATACATCAGGAAGAATAATTTCCTGGGACACTGCCTTTTTTTTCCTCTTGCATACCTTTTCCGTGACTTTATGAGAATATTCCATTCTTTTTCTCTTGTTTCTGGAACGAGAAAAGAATAGAATTTGTTTGATTCTCATAAAGCGCAGACAGCCGCAGTTGTTAGTATTATTTCGGGGAAGAAGTAATTAGTGATTGCGTTCTTGTGTTTCAGATGGCGTTTAACTTGAAAAATTACGCCCACTTTCAATCTAGTGTTCCATGCCGTTGTGCGATACGGTTGTATCAAAAACGCATTTTTATACATTTGCGATATTAAAGACTTCATCTAGATTAAAATTGCATGAAACCTCGGACGTTTTGTGATTACTAATATTGGGCAAAGTAAAGTTTTGTAAGCAAAGACTTATTATTGTTATTAAAAGCAACCAGTTTTAAATTTCAGCGTAAAAACGAAGAAAATGTTTCATCTCGCATATCAGTAAGTGATTATTAGCTACCCGATATTTCAAAATAATCAGAAGAGTGAGCTGTTTAGGCAACTTTCATTTAAAAATTAGAACAAATAAACGATTCATTTCAGAGATGAATCCCTATCGCTTAATAAAATATTCTTTTAAAAACATACACTATTTTAAAGTAAATGCCTCAAAGTATTTCTACAGAGTGGAATTTTAAGCTTAATTATCTGTGAAGCTTATCGGAATTCTTTAGAAATCTTAAACTATTCATGAAGAAGTTTCATGAATAAAATCTGTAGGTATTTGATTTACATGAAAATCTTTTTGCGGTAATTTTTATTTGAAAAATTGGTAGATGATACAAATGATAACTTTAAAACTAAACAACTGCAGAACTGCAGTAAAGCTGATTCATATGCGCCTAAATGCCGTATATATGCGCCTAAATGCCGTATATATGCGCCTAAATGCCGTATATATGCGCCTAAAATGCCACATTGAGTATCTCATAGGCGACAAATGGACGCCGCAAGACAACTTGCAATTAGATATTAGATAAAATGCGCTATTACTATTGTCATGTGATGGTGACAACATTTAGAATCACTACAATAAGTAAAGAAGCAGACATAAAATTGGCATATTTTTTCCTACATTTTTTTAATTCAGCAGCTCAATGTATATCGAGTATAGTCCTGTAAGTGCTTGATATAAAAAAAAGTATTTTGCAGTGTGGGTGCGTGTGTGCGCGTACCATACCACATTTTGATCAAGATTTTGAAGTGCAAAAATAAAATTTAAAATCAGTTTGAAAACGAAATTTATTTATTTATTTGAGAATATTTCTGATCCGGTCCGTTCTTATCTGGTTTAGTCAGTTCTCTTGAAGAAAATATACAATATTTGTGGCAAAAAATACTGTATTTTTCCCAAGTTATTTTTTCTTGCTTCAATTATTGTATTTAAAAAATTTATTGTGTAAAAAACTGCATTCATTGCTATTGCTGATGAAATAGATTCAGATATCTGAAATTTCTTCTATTAAGTTTAAACCTTTATATGCACAAATTCCTTGCTCTTATATCTTTGTAATATGAAGGTGTTTACAAGAAACAAAACATGCTGTTCCAACAGCAATGCGTAGATGACAGCTGAAAACAGAAATTAATTATTTTCAATTATATATTTATTTATAAATAAGTAGTTTTAATTAATTATAAAGTTTTTACCACTTTAATGGGTTTTTCTGCCCCAAAACTTATCTAATGATCCAAATATAAAATTATAAAGTTGCTGATAAATTAATTTGGAATATCAAGTGTAAAATTTCGAAAAATAAATTTGAATTTACGGTAAAAACTTTGTTTCCATTTTCACGAGAATTTAATTTCATAATATTTTAAAAATTTCTAAATTCATGAAAGGAGTCACAATTAAAGATTTCCTTCATATTTTCATCGAATTGGTTATTCTAATATTTTAACGATGCGGCTTTCCTTTCAGGCACTTAAATTTTAATTTTTAGAACATTAAACAAAATGGAAATATTGCACATTATTTTGAGATCAGCCTGATACCCTCGAAATATGTGATTCTTCAATTCAACTCAAACTTCATTATTATAATTGTAAATATTAAATTATATAAATGTAGCTATGCTGATTATACATATAAAAGCATAACCACAATAATGAAAATATGAGAAATGATGATACGTTTTATTGCTTTTGAAATCAATGATGTTCTTCTCAATTTTTTGGGAGATTCATAGATTTACGAATGTAGACTTTGATACAAGTAATGACTAGATTAAAGACGGAAGCAAACTTTTTTTTTTGTAAATTGAAACCAAAGAGCACGAAACTTGTTCATAATCATGCATATTTTTCATGAAAGAGAACACAGACAGTCAAAGGAGTTGAAAACGGCTGGGCTTGTAGTATCATCCAGCGTTTAATTGTTATCACAGGAATACAAAACACGTTTTCATTGATAAATTTGCAATTGATTCAGATTAGAGAGAAATCTCTTTAGATATTTTTACGAACCTGTAATTCAGTTTCTCTGCCATGTTAGTCTTATGGTTATAAAGACCGATTTACAGAGTATCTTAATAATTGCCAGGCTAATGACCCTCGATCTTGGTGACCACTTGGCAACAAAATGAAAATTCTCGAAAATGCAAGAATTATGGCCCTATCTCTATTAGGAACCGAGATATCGAGATTATCCGGGAGAATTCCCTGTGATGACACGCTCTGTCGGAAAAGTTATAAATACAGAGGTGCTCACACGAGGGAAAGAATCTCTTTGGAGTGAGTTCACAGTGCGAGTTGGTCAGCTATAGATAATGCCAATGCTAATGCTGTTTCTGTTATTATTAGTGATTTGAGGCTTGCTTGTGTTACTAATTTGTACAAGTGTTGTTTTTCTTGTAATAGGTGCTTTCGTTTTCTGGAGTACTCGTGGTATAAAGCGCCATTTACCATTATCCAGCTTGTTGGATTCTTTCACTGTACACCCTCCGGAGTATTTTCGTAACAGTATCTTCCCAAGCAGGTCTAATGATGGTTTTATAGACTTTTAGAAACATATCAAGAATTTCTAAACGTTACATACTAGTTTCGGATCTCGAATATTTTAGAACTTGATTTGGAGCTAGATTTGGTGTGAAAATGACAACTGTTGCAAAGCTTGCGACTTTTTGGTTCTCAAGGTCCGGCAATTCTCCATTCAGTATCAATAGTAAATAAAGGTTGTGCTAATTCTGAAATATGTTGTTTTTCAACATGCGCTCTAATAAGAAGGGTAAATAATTGTAACCTTTGCATGTGGCTTTAGACAAACAGTTCAAGAATAAATTATCAGTCCAAGAATTAATTATAAAGTCTATATATATATAATTATTTTTTAACAATATGATTAAGTTGTGTTTGTTCTTGTAAATATGTCAAAATTATCTATCTACCTAAAATATTTTATGTTTTGTTGACTCTTAGTAAAAGTTGCTAGCTTACCGATTTTAGAATTCTGAAAGAATCTGCAAGTGTTTAGTAATAATGCTTACCTACATTTCTTAGAATGTCTGATTAAATTGCTTTATAATTATACCCGTCAAGTTTATCATGAAATTCACACTTAAGTTACAAGTAACCTCGATTCATTCGAAATTTCAGCAACTTTGTTAAAGATAGATGCAATAAATTTTAAATCGTATCTAATTTATGCAACATCCATATTCAAATCGAGAAACAAATTTAAAGACAGCGAATTCGAACGTGTCCAAACACAGCGGTATTAATTAAATTCGGTTTATCTAGTGCATTGATATTTTATTAATATCATAAAGATCCTTAGCAAATGCAATTTATCAAGCGCCAATATCTATCCATTATGTTATTTTAATTATTCCAATACTCCATTAGCCGAGTAAAAATGCCCCTCATTTTAAAAGATTCAGTCGAATTCTCCGTGTTATACACACATTTCTATCTCGCAGTCATTTAGTTAACGTCCGCTTGCACGCATATTTTCGCGGAGTGCTTTAATTAAGTGGATACTCTAGATTAAATGATTTGTATTCATAGAAAAGGGGTACAAACGAGGTGAATCTCCGGGCAGAAGGCAACAGGCTAACATCTCCTCTCTCACAGAAGCATCCTAATTATTATGTCCGACTAAATTAAGTTCCAGGGGAGAGTCTCCATTAACTTATTAACGGATAGCCTTGTTATTTTCGCAATCAAGCAGTTTTCGGGGCTAAAGTAACAAAATTAGGACTCATAAAACATGTAAATTCTACTAATTCAGTAAGTCTTGCGCAAATTTATGCAATCATTAGAATCGGGGTGGGTTGTTTAGAAGAGATGTCTGCAGGAAATCGACTTTGTGACTTCATTTTTCAAAACTTGTGTTTTTTTGCGATTTTTTAATGTGTTTTGACAGGGTTATTTTTAAGGAATGCCTGAAGAAAATCGAATTTGTAAATTATTTGTCAAAAACTTCTTATTGCGGTTTTTTATGTTTTTGATAGGATTAGTTTTAACGTATGTAGGAAATTGCATTTTTGAGTTTATATGCCAAAAATTGTTTCTTACAATTTTCGATTTTTTAAAAATGTTTTTGATATCGTTGTTTTTAAGAAATGGTTGTAGTAAATCGGATTTGTGAGTTTATTTGTTGGAAATAATTTCTTATCATTTTTTAATGTTTTTAATATAATTTGGGAGGCATCTGTTGCAGTTATTAGTATAATTTTCCATTAATTCTTTGAGGCGCGCTATTCTAAAGAAAAACGGACCAAATTGAACAGAATTACTTTTCATCATAAAAAATGAAAAACGTAATCATTTTTCTGTAATATTTAGTATAAAATATTACAGAAATGACAGAAAATAATTTAAAGTAATTTATAGCTTATTTCAATATATTGCATGGTTAAATACGAAAATCCCCATTGTTTATTCAGCTTCAGAATTAGTATAAAACAATAGATAAGGATATTTTTTATTATAAAACTATTTAGTCAGTCATAATTTTAAAAAAATAAAGAAAGGTTGTTCCCATTTAAGAGAGACAAAATTCGCAACACCTTACAATTTGCCAATCTCAATCACAAGAGTGTAACGATCTTACAAATACGTTTTGAAGAAAATATATTCAAAAACATCATTTATAGTATATATTTTTCGTTTTCACTTATTTATGAATTTACCATCGATTCATATAAGTTATCACAATATTTAATACCTGTTATAAAATATTAAATTATAGAAGAAATTTCAGCTTTTTGAGGTGGGTTATTAGTTAAACAAAATGTGGGACACTTGTTAACCCATGTTACATCCAAAGAGTTCGGATTTCTGAAAAACATTCGGCATTAAAATGGTGACGCGCAATTGTTAACTGAGGTAAGCTATAAAAACAATGTGATTTAACTTATTAATTCCATCTTTCAAAGTTTTCCATACGACAGAGAGAGACAATTTAAATAAAATGTATATCAACTTTCCTAACAAACCTTTATAACCCTTCAAATTCCTAGATGCGGTGGGAAAGTTTGAAGAGGGGTGGTGCCGGCTCAGATGTTGCATCCGTCGTCTGACTACGATTCAAAATTACAACGACCGTCCCAAAATAACCCTCCTATTGCTTAAATACGGGACTAAACTAAATTAAACTATAAAATTCATTATTCAACATTTTCATAATGTTATTAACTAATATTTAACTGCTCTTACATTTTTTGAAATTTTTTTATCTACAATCTATGAATATTATGTTATCCTTCCTGGAATATTAAATGCCGCAACCTAAAAATAAATATGTTTTAAGAAAGACAAAAAGCTTGAAAAAGCTTGGTCTTTTTTACTTTCTAGCATGGGAAGAGAGAGTGTTATGATATCAAAAAATTAAACCTCGAGAGTTTGATGGGCCATTTTGTCTTAGACCTCGAAAAACTTAGAAGATCGTTTCACACGTGAATCATCTCATTTAAAAACACGAAAAAGTATGTGAACACGATAACTCAGAAAAACAATAAGACAGAGTAATGAATTTCGGCATCCGATCTTTACACGAAATTATAGGTGCGCGTGAAATTTTGAATCAAATCGACCAAAGGGAAGAATTACTGTTCCGAAATCTATACACGATTATCTCACTGTATAAAGAAGCTGCGCAAAGCGCGCCACAATGTAAAAGTATGCCAGTTAGTTGAGGTGAGAACTGGAAAGCTGAGTTTTTTTTATCCCTACAAGAAATATAATTAAATTGATCAACTTCTCAGTATTTATATAACATGAAATAAAAGATAAGTTAAAATTAGATTGATTAAGATAAATTAATCAAAAATTATATCATAATCATGCATTTATTTCTTAGAACTGGAGCAATTTTATCTTTTCATCGAATGCACTTACACTGAAGGGCCAAAAAACTGGTACATCTTCTTAATATCGTGTCGGGCCCCCACGGGCACGCAGAAGTGACGCAAAACGACGTTGCATGGACTCGACTGGTGTCTGAAGGTATCCTGAAGGAAATTCACAACATGAATGCTGCAGGGCAGTTAACAAATCCATAGGAGTGCGAGGTGGTGGAGATCTCTTCTCAACAGCATGTAGCAAGGCATCCCGAATATCTTCAATAATGTTCATCTCTGGGGATTTAGGTGGCCAATGAAGTGTCTAAAGCCAGAAGAGTGTCCCTGGAGCCACTTGGTAGCAACTCTCAACGCGTGGGGTGTCGCACTGTCCTGCTGGAATTGTCCCAATCCGTCCGAATGCACAATGGACATGAATGAATGTAGGTGATCGGACAAGATGCTTAAGTACCTGTCACCTGTCAAAGTCATCTCTAGACGTATCAGGGATCCCATATCACGCCAACTGCACACGTCCCATACCATCACAGAGGCTCCACCAGATTGAATAGTCCCCTGTTGACAAACAGGGTCTATGGATTAATGATGTTGTCTCCATACTCGTACACGTGCATCCGTCCGATACAATTGGAAACGACACTCGTCAGACCAGGTAACGTGTTTCCAGTCATCAACAGTCCAATGGTAGTGTTGTCAGGCCCAGGACAGGAGTAAATCTTTGTGCAGTGCAGTCAACAACGGTACACGAGTGGGCCTTCGGCTCTGAGAGCCCATATTAATGACGGTCCGTTCAACAGTTCGCACGCTGACACTTGTAGATGCCCCATCTTGATATCCGCGGCAATTTGAGGAAGTATTGTACGTCTGTCTCGTTTAAGGATTCGCGTCTGACGTCAATGGTCCAGTTTTTTCAAGGTCTTTTTTCCGGCCGCACCGATGGTGGAAATTTGATGTTTTACCGGATACCCGATATTCACGGTACACTCGTGAAATGGTCGTACGCGAAAATCCAAATTTCATCGCTACTTCGGAGATGCTATGTTCCATCTCTCGTGCGCCGACTATAACGCCACGTTCAAAGTCACTTAAATCTTGAAAACACGCCATTGCAGCAGCAGGAACCGATCTAATACATTTGTCAGACATATGTTGTCTCATAAGCGTTGCCGACCGCATCGGGTTACGATGATTGGTTGCATATCTCCGTTATTTGCATATGCACGCCTGTACCAGTTTTTTTGGCTCTTCAGTGTATTATATATCATTAAACATGCGAAAGTTTTAGCACCCACCTTCAAATGCAAAAATTTCTTTCGCGCAAATGAATATCTATGCAAGAGCAAAAATTCTCTGCCTCAGATTTATTTTCAGTTTTTATACTTTTTACTTACATATTCCTTGATCCGCAAAATTGTGACCTTTGACTTGGATATTGGTTAATTTTAGAAATCGGAAAGAACTGCATATGTCATTGATGTGAGATATGACAGTATAGATTGCGATATTGAAGCATATCTCTAAACTATATCCATTTCTGGTGCTAGAAGTATTTTCTGGTATTATGAACAAAATTTCACGGCATAATACGCTCTTTAATTATAGAACCCAAAAATGTGTTTAATGAAATTATTTCGCCTCCAATTTCACAAATGGCCTAAAAAATTCGTTGCGAAATTTTTGCAATCAAAAAATCCAAATTTTGATAATAAATATATTAAAAAATTTGCAGGGAAAATCAAAAGAAGCATAATTTACTTTCATAGATGGCTACGGCAATCATTGTAATATTCCTTCCTACACGCCAGAATTTTCTGAAAATTGAAAGCAGTACAGTCGGACCTCTATTTAACGAAATCGCTAAATCCCGAAAAAAAGTTCCTTATATGGAAAATTCGTTAAATAGAGATTCACCTTTTAAAATACTTTAAACTACACAAAACAGATTTTAAATTCATAAACACTAAATATTATTAAAAAAGTAATTAATCACACCTTTATTTTGTAAATTAATATCTATTTGTTTTATATATTTTACCCATCAAAAAGAAATCTGCAAGGAAAACAAGAATAAAACAAAACATTGTCCGGGAATACACTGTATTTTCAATTAAAAAATAATTTTATATTAAAATTAATGAATTTTAGCATTTCATCATACGAAGGTTTGTTGATTTCTGCATCATGATCATTTCCATCTTCATCATCTTCGTCTTCATCGCAATTCATTCCTGTATTGTTTTTATTTTTCTCACTGTCCACTTCAAAACTCCTCATCCACATCTTCATGGACACATGCTTTTAAACGTTTTGAACGAGAATTCGATGAATCATAATTTTGTATCTTATCACGATTTTTTTTATTATGGTTGATAAGCTGTTTGGAGGAATACCAAATTTTAAAGCAAAGTCCTTTCTTTCCACGCCTTTATCCACCTCATGAAGAATTAAATTTTTTTCTTTGATGCTCAAGCACTTTTGCTTTGATATTTTCCAGCTTCAAGGTCATTGATCACCATAAAATGTGTTAAAAGAAAGAATAAGTTTGAAATGTTTAGAAATATTTTGATAAATAGGGAGAAAAAAGATATTGGATCACAAGAAAAAGTTCGTTAAATAGAGAATGCACTTCGCTATTTGGAGGTTATTTTACGAAGAAATTCGCTAAATGTTCTTGGTTCCAAGAAAAAGTTCGCAAAATAGAGAAATTCGCAAAATAGAGGTTCGTTAAATAGAGGTCCGACTGTATATAACTAATTTAAATTTTGTCAGGATAACGTATAAAATACAATATCAAAATATTTTATTTAAATAAATTACTCTAATTTCCTTGAAAAGATGATTGCCAGAGAATTGAAAAGTTATTTATTTACAAACTGGAGAATAGTCCTATACCATGAAAACCTTTGCATGAAATATTGCGATTTTTGGTACAGACGATCGAAATTGAGTGAAAAAGAAAATTCTGTTTTATATTCGAACAAAGAATGTCAGGGGCATTATTCTTACATAAGCGAACACTGGATTTTCAGTTATTATCAAAATTGAAATATTTACTATTAGGGCAAGATATTAATAATATTGTACAAGGCACTATTAAGCATAGCTCATTGAATGGTGGCTGTTATAGTTCCTAAAAATGATTTTTTAATCAAATGGCGCTTCGTGTCTAATTATATGATTTAATATGTTAATACTAAAGCCAATTATTTATCGGAATTTTTAGATACCCATTGTTAGAATGTTGTAAAAGCCTTTTTTACATGAATTATAACAACGGAAATTTATTGATATATTTTAATAACAAGCACTAAAAGTTTTCAAATATTTCTTCTATATAAATTTAAAAACATCTATTAATCCATCTAAAATTAACTCATTTACGAAACTTACAAACTACACCTTTATTCATAAAGAGAACAATTATCCTAATGACCAAAACTTCAGTTTCATTAATAAAAATTATGCTTAGTTATTAGTTTTTCTTTCATAATTGGAGCTCCATAATGATCTTCCAGTAGAAAAGCAGAAAATTAGAAAAGACGATAATTAAAGAAAACTAATAACGATACAATTAATTTTAATTGACCTTTCTTCTGTTGAAGCAAACAGAAATTATTTTTGGAATTGACCTTTCATCGATTTCGGTACATAGGTAGAACTTAGAACTTAAGGTGAATTTTGGAATTTTATAAATAATCTTCTGCATCTCAAGATTACTATTATGCAGTGTTTATGATGCATAAATTAGGACTCTACAGATTTGAAAAATGTATGTTGAAGATTTTTTTAACGGAATCAATTTATCCTCACGTGATTCACGTCGATTGAGCTTTTGTGCTTAATTTTGCAGTTTATTACAAATCTTGCAGAAGGAAAAAGGACGTGATGTCACAACACATCATAAGACAACGTGTAGTTGGATGTTAGATGATACGTATATTTACATTTATCAAGTTGACTGTAGCTTCACGTCAATTAACTCCAAGTCAATCCGAAAACTAACTTCTTTGTCTTTTGTCGTTTTTGTTTGCTAAGAGATATAGGACAGCTTATAAATTTAAATTTAAATCAATAAAAATGTGTAGATTAAATTGCAATTTAAAATAACCTTACTTCATTCGTTTCGAATCTACAGTGAGTAGTAAAAATGTTTGAAAAAGAACATGGAATTATTTATTGTTTGAATTTGACAAAAAAGAATACAGTTACAGAAGCAGACACAGCAATCTGTTCTGAATACAGCTAAGAAGTTGCTTGTGAATATATGTAGTGTTTACCAAGTATCGCCCTCGAAATGAAAGCATTGAAGATAAACCCTATTACGAAGACGTTTGAGAAAATCTAGATATCTAAGATCCAACTAAGCCATTGTTTCCAAGAGCTGAAAAGCTCTCTAAAGCTTCTAAAATCGTTTCCTTTCAAAATTTTATACGATCATGTATCGAAAATTATCATTATGAAATGAGAATTACCCGTTCTGCTTTTTAATCGTCTGGTAATATTTCATAAAACGTATATCATGATATATAAACATAATATCTTCAGAATGTTTTATGCCATGGCCTTAGTGTCTCTAGTTACCTAATGGGCTTAAAACTTTTGTACATGTACAAAAGTTTTAAGCCCATTAGGTAACTTCCCAAAAAAGAGAGACACTAAGGCCATGCCATAAAACATTCTGAAGATATTATGTTTTGAGCACGGTGGAATGATCCTAGTATTATCCATCATGCCACTCAAATAAAAGATAGCAGCTTCTACTTTGAACAAGTCAACTAAGTTCAAACTTTATTGCAGAGCATGCGATCTATTCTCTTAATTTGTCAAGGAGTGTTGTGTTATCAGGACAATGGCGAACCACATATTGCTATCAGAAATTGTAGGAACTTGACTGGTAATTGTTGTTACAGCCACGATATTCAACTCACCTAGCTTCTACAAGCTACCATCAATTCTGATCGTTGCAGAATATCTTAAAATGGAGAAATTTTGCTTGTACCACAGCTGTTGAAAAAGTTGTCAAGGAATTTTTATACACTTTTATTTTCATTTTTGTAAAGATGGAATATTAATATCGATTTTTCACTCACTTCCTGACGTGCTATAATTTTGGAATTTTGTACAATTATGTATTCTCGATGACAATATATTTTTTTAATACTTTCTGAAAATAATTGTCACCAAATCAATTAATTTAATTAAATTAATTAAATTAATTGATTAATTTAATTAATGAATTTTAATTAAATTAATCAAATTTCATTATTAAATTAATTAATCAATTAATATAATGAATGAATATTGACTGCATGTAACTGGCCCTACATGAAAGAGAATTGAGAAGAAATTATTTCCAAAATTTCATAACATTTATAGTAATGAATTATAAATTATAAAAGGCTGAAAAATGGAATAATTAAAATAAAAATCTATTATTTTGTGCACTAACAAAAGTGTGTTTTTGAAAACTCTGTTTTTTTAAATTTATTAACTCAAAAGTCGTAATTTTTTTCTGTGTGATATTAAAATGTTAGTAGATGACAGGAATAAAATAATAGAATAGAAAATAAACAAGAAATGCTTTTTAAACAGTTTTGTGCAAAAAAATATAGTATATTTCTTGATTTTAGAAATCGGCCAAATCTGTCAAGACTGATATGCATGTACCTACTCAATAAGTACAATGATTGTACATTTCATTATATTGCTCAAAAGCATCTAAACATCAATTTCTATATGGCTTAGCAAAATATGTTTTATAATTAAATTTCTAATAATGTAATTTCCCATTTTCCGGATATATTACCAAAGTTATATAAATCCTCTGCATTATATATGTTCCATTCAGCCTTAGAAATGCAATTTTGCGTGCAGTATCTGCTATTAAATTGATAAGCTCCTACATTAATTAATTTCGTAGGCTATCTACAATGCGGAACTAATATCGTGAGGAAATAATTATAATCTATTAATATACAGTTTGTTTCAAGTTTGTAACCATTAGGGATATTATTAGTTCCATGTTAGAAGTCCTACTTTCACTTATTGAACCATTTTACACAAAGTAATATTAAAACTTGTGCATTTTTCCTAGCCTAAAAAAATTGATAAAATTCCCTTCCCTACTGATTTTTCGAAATCTTATAAAAATTGACTCTCGTTCGTTTTATATGGTAAAGGAAAACACGGTTGAAATTGTATAAAACTTGAATTACTTCTTACGAAAAGCTAAAATTTATAAACAATAAGATGAAACATCCGTTGAGAATGGCGTCCTAGAGTAAGTTGGTGAGAAGTCAGCTTTTTCGTATATAACATTAGAGGTACAACAAAGCTTTTATTTTCATGGACTATCTAGTTTCACCAGGAGAAATAACTAATTACAATGATGAAAAACAAGGTTTTTCAGAATAATAAATTTTAATCAGATAGTTAATTGCACAAAATTCCTGAAAATAACAGATGAATATCTTAACTATAATTAGTTTCGACATCCCGATTACACATCATTATCAAGTAGCAAATACTATTTCACCATCACGGAACAAAATTGAGTAACTAGAGCATTCCCTTGTTGATTCCAATTATTTTTTATACTTCTTCAAATCTTGTTTGACGCAGTATAGCCTACATGCTGGCTCTTACGCCATAATATCCCAAACCAAACCAAAGACACTTCTTTAAAATATATAGTATGGTATGAAGTTCATACTGTCATCATGCATCACTTAAGACATTTGTTTGAACAAGCATTATTTGTTCCTTGAAGGTTTCAGACTACATTGTAAATTTCTAATGACACGCACGCTTCCTTCAAAATACAAGGATTTATTTTCAAACAGCACGTGTGTGCCAAATCAGAACAACTAGCAAAGATATATTAGGCATTTTGACACTTCTTTCTATAGGTCTAGAATACCAATGCCCCCCGCAACAGTGGAAAGCAAACGAAAATAAGTCGTTTATTGCATTTGGAACCACCAACTGTGCTCCCTTAAAATATGCAGGCCCAACAAACTCCATTTAACGCGGCAGCAGCTTGGCAAAATGCAACTCGATTTTTTAGAAAAACAGAACTCCGCCGGGACTTGCACCTGACACCTATCTCGCGCTCTAAACAAGAAGGGAGAAGTGCGAATACATAAATAAACAATGAACATTTTCCCTGCCGCTTCTAGGAAACGCCAAAACTTTAGTTTTTCCTCGGTATTTACCCTTTTTCCTATTTCCTGACAGTCACGAATTCTCCTCTCGAATGAAGTAATGGCAGAAAGAGAACATGAACTGTCGCTGCCAACTTTATATTTCGTGTCCCTGGTGGTGTCAGGGGACGAGTGGTGTAAGTAGGAAGGGGCGAAAGTGGTTGTGATGTCCAGCGGGTAAGGAGAGAGGAATATCCCTTTCTAATTTTAAAAACCAGAAGCATTTTATCTACCTTTCATGCCCTGAATGAATTTAACAAAAAATTTAATTGAATTTTTACGTCAATAGATAAGTTTTGTAGCAGAATAAACCCATGAAAGTTTAACCCTTTCACACCAAGCCAGGCGGTCCCGGGCGGTCTGAAAATTTCCCCTTAACAGCGACGAAGGTCGATCTGAGGCGATTGGCTTCTTTTGAGAGGAGGTGAGGTTCTGAGATCGCTTAGGAGATGAGCGCAGTAGGGGGGTTCAATTATCCTTGCCAACCATAGCCCATTTTCCTGCGGTTAAGGGAAGGTTATAGCAGGAGATGGGATGGTGGGGTAAATGACAGCCCAGGTTGGGAGAGTCCAATTCGTTCAAAACTCTTGGTTTTAAAGGGGCTAGAAGAAAAAAGTCGCCTCCGTATTAAAGAGTTAAAATGCCTTTTAATTAATTAAAATAATTTAATTAATAATTAAAATGTCATCCACTGCCTGCTGTCAGAACTACACTTTTCGCGTCCTTACGAGTACCGTCAGCAAAAGCGTTCTTATAACAAATATTTCCGCTCCACTTTTTCAATTTTATTTATTTTATCTTAATGTGTTTTAATTTTAATTAAAGCATGGTTCTTGTTGTTTGATTGTTTCTTAATTGGTTAGTTAACTTCAGATTAAATTGATGATACAATAACTGGATGCTGCTGTGTTGGAGTTCAAAAGGTATATTGTCATCACTATTGTTTACTTCTTCCGTTTCTCCTGCATTTTCTTGTTTATAATTAAATATCTTCATATAACAAACATATAAGCGCTTAACTAAAGAGGTATTTTCAAATATCCTCAGGATATAAAAGGTTAAAATAGAGACAGCAGAAATCGTTTACAATTTTTGTGAGAAGATGACTTGTAGTATACGTTATTTTTGCAATAAGGTTACTTTGTGATGGATATTTCAGTGCTTAAACTATGAATAAAAAAATTATGTTAACTAGAAAAATTGTTCTCCTCTCAATTGTTTCGTACATTTCCACAATGTTTCGCGTTTTGTGTTTAATGTCGTCGTATAGTGAGAAAAACGAGAATTTATCTTTCTCTGGACCTCTGGATGCAACACATGACTGACATCTACAATTTTGGAGTAAAAATCGCGTACTAAAATTCTTCCATATATATTGTTGTATTTTTGAAACATCGCGTACACGTACGAATGTCACGAATAGATAAATCGACAGCAAGATAATTAGTCACCGGATTTAGTTCACAATTGGTCACTTATCTATAATCCTTGCGATAAAATCATATGCCGAATTTCACCTACCTAGCTAGTTGCGTTTCGGTGTTATCGTGTTGGCATACACACGGATGGCTAACAGACATACTTCTCTTTTAAGGATTTCCTCCAAAATATTATGGTAATCAACAGTACATACCAAATTTCATTCGTCTAACTCCCTTCATTTTTGAGTAATGGCGCTCACAGCCCGATAGACAGACCAACTTCCAAAAATATTTTTCTAGACTCATGGAGATTCGTCAAAACCTTCAGGTCGAGTTTTCTGACGATGGCATTACTTTGTCGCAAAAAACAGTGTTTATCTGACTGATAATAATCACTTACATACCAGACAGGTTAATTTCTCTCAGGGTGACACGCAGGTCAAGTAATCAAAAATAGGTTTCGTAGAGTAGAGTTTTCAAACCAATAACGATGCATTTGAAGAAGACGCTGCAAAATCCTGAAAATTGCACTCTCTGCCGATCTCGATGCTTCTTGAAAGGATATTTTTCAAAGTGTGTAAGGTGCATCCCTCCACCAAAATTAATGAACACGGTGGAAATTTTCCATTCAGGTTCTTACTTCTAGCTGTGCTGCTATTATTGACATTCCTTGTTGGAGATAGCAGATTTAATGTAAAAGCCAACGAGCCTTGTAAGAAAAAAAACTGTCTTGAAAGTAAATCAGTGAAAATGTACAGAATATATCGATTGTAATAGCAAAGTTATATTTGTTTATTTTATTAAGTCAGCTTCTCTGTAAATACTGATTATGTTCCTGATTTTTTTTCCAGCAGATTTATTGTGAAAGTCAACGAGCTTTGTGAGAAAAAAAACCATGTCTAGAAAGTAAATCAGTGAAAATGTACAGAATATATCGATTGTAATAGCAAAGTTATATTTATTTATTTTATTAAGGCTGTTTTTCTGTTAATACTGATTATGTTCCTGATTTTTTTACCACTATGTTTGTTCTGAATAGAATAAATTTGACAGTGGTAGACTTACTATTTAAGAAAAATAAATCTTTCTTAATGAGGATTTGCAGTCAAGTTTTTCTGAATTGAAAATTAAATTTTTCAAAATTCTATTGAGCAATCTAATATTTGCAATCAATTACTATAATGAAATAATGGAATGTCATGTTGTTAAAATGGAAAAAAATATTGACGCACTAGTGACATTGTATGAAAATGATCCACCTGTTCAATGTGAAAATTATATAGTAGGTAATTCTTTTTTTTTACATTTTGAAGTTATTTAATAAACAATTTTGACTAAAATATGAAATGAATTTTCACATCAATCTTTTAAATATATTTAATATATGAATATATCAAGGCATAAATCAAGATAAAACCATAATAAAATTATTCCAAGTTACAAATTTATAATCAAAGAAGAGATTTCAGTATTCGATGATCTATAAACGATTTTATATTAAAAACATAAAGTCTTGTTACATAACATCTTGTTATCATGCTTAAAACAAAAAGTAAGAATGCACTGGTTCCAAAGAGTTGCTAGGCGTAAAGAATGAAAACGCAACGAATTTTCCAGATTAGTTGCGGCAAGGTTTAGGAAAGGCAATTTTAGGGCCCGTCAATAGGTTACTGTCACTGGTATGATTTTCTGTTTTATCACTGATCGTTTGAAACCGTTGAAATAAGAAAAAAATATTCCATGGAAAGAGCATTTGTGAAACAACGAAACCAGAATTTTCCAATTGATGGTCAACAACTAATAAATTTTATAAAAAGATTTTATTGAGACAATTTTATTAATATAACAAAAAGTTAAAAATATATATTTTTTTATTTTTAATATTTTCCACCTATCGAACTTTAATTTATAAATCATTTTTATAAATATTATACGAATCTTGAAATCATTTTTTCCCAAAATCCACTACCAGATGGCGTCACCCGTACGAAATCAAAATTTAATTAAATCAGTCGATTAACTGATAATTTAGTTCTTAAAACATTAAACTAGTGTATTGTAATCTAGAACATGTAAAAGCCTTACACTCTACTGTGTAGGCTAAGTCGGGGTGGGTGTTAAGTAAATTTAAAAAAAAAATCTAGAACACGTAAGTGTACAAAAATTCTGAGCCCTAGCACATCAGGAAGTGTATGAGAAATCGATTAAAAAAATACAGCTTTACAAACATTAAATTAGCGAATCAGTACAATTTAAATAAAAGGGTATAAGAAATAAGCGCTTTTGTTGTCTTTTCTTTAAGAAATGCTTAATAGAAAGAGAAATTTTTACATTTAATATGAAAAAAAGTAAATTCAATTGAAGAAATGAAATGTTGAATTTGATTCTTAACATAACCAACTTTCCTAAAGATGTATAGAAAATTATTACCACTCAGCTATTTCTGTAATAAAGAAATTAAGTATTATTACGGTTCATATTACCCGGAAGCAGAAAGTGCTTAAAAGTGCGACGTACGTCGCAGAACAAACGCGGTCTTTGCAGAACATTTCATCCTTAAAAAAAATCACGCGCACACTAAAAAAAACCCACGATATGTTCTGTAGAACAATCAAAGCGAGGCGCTCTTTATACCATGTATTCTCTCATCACGTTTCGCACAACACAGCCTCCAGAGATTGGAGCAATGGCAAAAATAACTCTCCTTAATCGCGTGGCTTACGAGAAAGCCACGCCTTCATCGAGGCTGACGTCACTGGGGATGAAGATCCGAAACAGGCACGTAGAAAGCTGACTTCGAAAGTCATTGACAGAATTGCAAATTCTGAATGTATGCCTTGGTTTTAAATAATTAATTTTAATATAAAGTCTTGTCATTAATGAGTAATAAAGATTCTACTGCTTAATTAGTATTTTTATATCTATTTTGCATTTTACTGTGGTCCGCCAAATTTGGACAAACAGCCTGCAGAACGTTTCCAACTGTTTGACGTCATGTTGCGGAACACTGGATATAATTCTGCTCCTAAGGTTCATATTATAATTCAAGATTTTATTTAAATTCTTAAGTAGCTCAAACTCTTGATTTTGGCTGAATCCGTAATTTGAGTGGATTAATTGAAAGAACTAGAATCTATTAATGGGGAACCATACCTGGAAAGAAATATAAAACGAGTAATTATGCATAGCCTTCTGATTAATGCACTTTTATTAATTTATCTTCTTAGAATGAATTCGATTACAGATTAGAAATTATAATGTACAAAATGTCCTATAATATGCGCTTCCAATTAATTCATATTTTCAGTGGAGATTTCACATTATTAAAATAAAAAAATGACGCAGTTGAGCAGAAAAATTTCAGTCCTGATATTGGATTGAGCATCATAATATAACCAAAATCAGCTCCGAATTAAAATGGCATTGCTTTATTTTTTATATTTCAAATTACATTGCTTTGTGCTCCCAGGAATGATGTGAATGTATTAAAGAAATAAACCCAAATAAAACAAGAAAACACAGCAGTTTGCTTTTTTAATAGAACAAAAGTGAGAAATTCTGAGAATAATAAAATTTAAATTTATTTTAGAAACAATATCTCATCGTCGCACACCATAATATGTTTATCTGCTGAACTTATTCGTAAAAAGAAAAACCATTTTTGCATCAAAATTATTTTTAAGCGAAATTTGATAGTTTGTTGAATTTCACTTTCTTTTAGGCAGAGATTCTCAGAGGGATTTTAATTGGATTCGTTTATAAATTTATTAAATACCTAAACACATAGTTTGTTCCTTTCGAAAATGTCTATAAAAAGAAGAAAAATTGGCGTAATTTAAAACAAGAAATTTTGTTACCTTGTTTGGAAAAAACTAAACTCTAGGAAAGTTTGAACAATAGCTTACAAAAGTTATCTGTTATTTTAGCACATAAATTACTTTGAAAATCCCTAGATTTTTTTCATGTCTAGTTTGGAAAGTGGTTCCAATTTCAAATAATGCGTACGATGAATTTGTTTCCACTTATAAAAAAGTTAATGAACGTTTTAAAACTTCCTAGCATAAACATTTGTTTCTTCCCATTTTCCCCCTGTAATATAATCTTTACTGTGATGTTAATCAGTATTTAAATAAAACCCATTCACCCTTTGGTAAACAATTACAGTCATTTGATTGTAGCTGACATGCTTTTAAAAATTTCATATTGTAAATAAGATTGCATCTTGTTTCGAAAATTATAAATACTTATAAATATCGACCTTATTAAATACTTAAATATTATTTCACTTAATTTTTGATAATATTTGCTCACTTTTAAATTATCTCATGTCTGTAAGTGATCCAACGCAGTTTTAATTCTACTAGGAATGGCCCCTCATAAACTAGAAATATATATGTAGGGGAAGGTGGTGTACCTAGGTCCCATTTTTACTTTTTAATTGGATAATTACTAAAAGAAAGGTAACAAAACAATTTTTCTTTCATATTTTAGGCCTTTATACACAACATATATTTTTTGTAGATGTTTTAAAAAAGTATTTCAGTGCATTATTTACAATTTAAAAAAAAGTGCAAATAGGACCAAGGTACACCATGGGTAGTGTACCTTGGACCAGCTATTTCTAGATTTAAAAAATCTAACCGAATAGTTTGAACATAAACATTTATTGTTATTTTAGCTACAGAAAAATGTTAATGAGCACTTTTACTTAATGAGGTCTTAGATTAGACCGAATATAAAATTATTACAGCAACAGTTTCATTCCGATGAGTAGGCTTAACCAACATTGTAATTAGACAAGTCATTTCCAAATGTTAATTTCCGAAGCTGCCTTTCAGATCCTCCAGTCAACACGGGATGTGGTAACTTCCACATTACATCACATTTTCCCACAACATAGGTGGTAGACCATGTAGTGGTCATGCACCAAGGTACGCCACTGGGTTATGGTCCAAGGTACACCACTTGGCCATTTCATGGAAAATGGCTGACTACTAAATTGAGGTTAGACTTAACATAATTTCTAACACATGTTATTATAGCTAAAACTGTGCTTTATAAGTTAGGCATTTTACTATAAAGTAATTTATGTATATTTAGGAACTATTAACACAAAATTCACCCGGAAAAAAATTACTTTTGATGGGTCAGTTTCCTTTTTCAGGATTCATTCATTTAAATGAGCACCTTGACAAATAAGTTCAGGTACACTGGGACCTCTGATGGCAAGTGTACAAAATACATATAACATTTTCTATACATCTATACAGATGGAGCTAAAATCGGCATAGGTTCAAGGTACACTTATGTCCAAGGTACACCACCTTCCCCTATATATAGATATAGTTAATTATTTCAATTAATGAAAACATGTTATATTTTAAATATATACAAATATTAATCTAGAAATTAAAATTAAAATCAAATTACCTTATCAGTAATCATACAAATGAAATACAAAAGATAGTTTTATTAACGACTATTACTCTATGAAAAATGACAACCTAGAAATAAAATTCCAACATTCAAATGCTTATCAGCCTTGGGAACTGATATGTCGCATTAATCTGGATTTGTGGCGCCAACCCTCTGCGAAAGCCAATTGTTGGAAAAACGAAAAAATAAGGGAATAAATCCTCAAAATCTTTCAAGATTAGAAACGAGAAAGTAAATAAATTATAACATACCAATTGAATAGTTATAATTATTGTTAGGACTTGTGATTATCCTAAAGACAGTTCCGCATTTAAAGTAAAAATATTATTTCTGAATTAAGCCTTGAATACTATAATAAAACACTATTAAATTATAAATTAAATTTAACCTTTTATAATAATATATATTTTTTTGGAAATGTACATAAAAATAAATAAATGAATATATGATGCTATCTTATTCTTAATATAGGGGCGCCATCTACCTATGAAGTGATTTACTAAAATCTTTGTTAATTCCATTATATATGATCACATCAAAAATAAATGTAAAAGACTTTTAATTTAATGTTGTTAAATATTTTTATTAACATAAGCATACATGAAATTTATAGGATACCCATATCTCATAGCATTTTCAAGAAATTTATCAATATGAGACTGCTGTTTTCATCTGTTTGTGATTGAAATAGTGCTTCTATGAATATAATTTAAGACGATATTTCTATAAAATTGAAGACTACTGTTGCTATTCCAATAAGGTAACTTGTTTATATTGAACTGAAAAGTGTTTCTTTTATCATAAATCTCAGTGCCGAATTTACTATCAACTATTTTTATTTCAAGATCCAGAAAATCAGCAGAAGAAAAACCTTTATCAGTTTTTAGTAATTTCAAATATTCTGGATAAAAGTCAATTTGTGGTGTGTAGTCTTCTACTGCTGAACATATTAATAAATCTATACATGATATAAGAATTATTGTAAATATTTTCTTTTTCAAAATAGTGTAAATATAAATTAGCTAGAGCATTACATGCTGGTCCACCTTGTGGAACTCCTTTAATTTGTTGGTATAATTTATTGTCAAAGCTAATATAATTTTCTTTTAGTATAACTTCTATTAATGTTTTATATTTTTTAATATTAATCATTTTATTTATGCTAAAATCTTCTTGAATCTGTAATAAAATTTTCATCACATCTTTAATATCTATACTATTGAATAAATCTTAAAAATCAAAAGTATGCGCAGAATAAATTTTTATATCTTTAATACTCTTTCTAATTTCATAGCTATTATTAATAGTAACTGTATTATTTTGTACTTTTAATTGTTTTATAATCTCTTGCAGATATTTTTGTAAATTTTGGCCTGTTTTCTTTATATAACTCCCATTAGTTACGCTTCTAAATTTGATAGGATTTTTATGAAATTTTGGTGTAAGAAAAATATGGGGATAGTTCACTTTCTCACAGTAAATATTTATTTTCTTATGAAAAGCTTTAATTCTATTATGTATTTCTCTTGTATTCAAATTAGTTTCAATATATGCTTCATTATTTAGAATATGTTCTTTAAGTACTTTACAATAACAATACTTACAAATGATAGCATAATTGTTTGGTACTTTGTCAACATAAACTATAATAAATTCTTTCTGCCGATCCTCTATCTGTGCTTTAATATCCTGGTATCTAGTTTCATCAAATGTTTTAAAGTTGTGTCTATACAAATCATCCAAACCTTTATATTTATTTTCCTCAAAAGCTTCTAAAGGCAATTTTATTGCCATTTTCAATATAAAACTCTCTATACCTTTTTTAAATTGTGTTTTAATGCTCCCATTACTATTGGATATAATCATTCTATGTTTTCTTCCCTTTTTCATCAGTTCTCTTAATATACTATTATTTACTATATTTAAGTCACCTGTAATTACATATCCATGCTTTATTGTTATAATTTTATATTACTATAAAATTGTTATATTCATTACATATGCAAGTGTCATATATATAAATATATACATTCAAGAAACGAGAAAACAAAACCAAATAATCTACAGAATTTGCCATATTCAGTATAGAAAATATGGAGACACCTGAAATTTTATTTTTGAAATCACAGTTATTCACAGGTTAAAAGTTACATTTACAACTGTCTAAATCAAATCTTACGAAAGTAGATTTTGTCCTTTTCTTAATTTGGTAGATTAGTTTCGTTATATCAACGTCTCATTTTGAAGCAACACGAGAGCTATTTCGAGATGGTCCTCCTAAGTTTGAACCGCGGTCGGACGACGAGGACGACACACCCTCTCCAAACTTCTGCGCCGCACCTTGGGAGGGCGTTTGGCCACCTACGTATTGTTTGGCGTGCGACAGGCCCAATGCATGACGGATCTTCGGTGGAATCGGGTTTCGAACCTGGAGCCCTGTGGCTCCGAAGCCTATACCTTGCCACTAGGCCACTGCGGCCCTTAAGTTGGTATAAAAAGGCAAATCAAACAGTTAAAGTTCGAAGGAGGGAGTATTATTCGTTGTAAAGATATTTTTATAAATAAATTTGAAAATTGCAAGTGCAGTTCCAGACAAAACTTTCAGAGGAAACATTAATAAATTAAGATTCTCCAAGAAAAAGTTCACCATATTAAATCCATTTTTCAATTTTGGCTAAAACTGGTTACGAGCAATTCCGAAAGTGGCGCCTATCATCCAATTAACCAGAAATGGAAATATAATTTATTTTGATCGCGTTTAATTTCACACTAATACAGTGCAAAATATTTATTGTTCCAAAATTTGGAGATAAACTATGAGGTTGGAAACATCCGATAAACTTAATCGGATATGACGTTTCATTTAGATAGTTAACGTCTTATACGAGGGTTATTTTAGAACACACTTCGCAATTTTAACCGTCATTAAATGTAAAGGACAATTCTTGATCTGAAACTGCTATCTCCAACTTTCAACAACACGACAGCAGGCCTGAAAGTTAAAGTATCTGTTTATTGATTTATTTCAGCAATAAAATTAGAAATTTTGAAAAAAGATACAAAAAATATCTGTGTTTTTTTTACAGAAACATCATTTGTAGAAAGAGTTTACTGTTGATTAATAAAATACAAGTTTCAAGCGTACAAAATAATTCGTAACGAAAATTCTCTAATTTTCGGCTAATTTTTTTCAAAATTCATTCAGATTCAGTAAACAAAGACTGAAATATCGATATGTTAACAACCTAAACAACTGGGAGCCTCGGTGTTCTCTAATACTCAAAGCATATGGCGTGTTTTGTAATACCTTCGTTGTATAGGGAAGGAAATCGGGAACGCATTTTAGAAATCTGCCCTTCGACCAACTGGGCAAGCAATTTCATATTTATATACAATTTTGATGTCAAGATTGCATGCCAAATTTCATTTATTTAGCTGGTTGCGTTTTTGATTGATCGATTTCATATACGCTCGAATAAACCGACTGACAAACAGTCCAACCATTGACCAGTGGCGGCGAATGTGTGGAAAAAGTGCGGGGCAAAAAATTTAAAAATTTAGAAAGTGCGGGGTCAGTGAGGAAGTAGACAACAAACAAATTTAGACAGTGCTGAAACAGTGAGGGGGTAGACAACAAATTTAAAAAATTAGTTACAAAATTAGCTATCTTCCTCAGACACTATTGGTTTTTTTTATAATTCCTAGTTTTAGGCAGCTAAAATAAAACAAAATTTTGATTTTCCCCTGAAAAAGTAGGGGGCGACCGCTTCCCCCCTAGACGCCGCCGCTGACATTGACAAAACTGATCCAAATATTGGTAGATATCTAAATTTCTGATGAAAAAATCATATGCCAAATTACATGCACATAGATTGTAGCGATTTTTTTCAGTTATTATGTTCATATGCACACGGACGGGAAGAAAAAAATGCTTCCCATTGATGGATTTCGTCCGAAATTTGATGGTAACCTACAATTTTGGTAGAATACATACCAAATTTCAATCATCCAGTTTGTTCCGTTTTTAAGTTATCGATTCCACAGACAAAGAGCAGCGATATAATTTCAAATATAAAGTCTAAAACGGAGAGATTGATCCAAGTCTTGAGCATGAAATTTTTGACATTTACAGTATTTCGTCGCTTAACAAGCAACGCCACCTATCTCAATTTTTTAAAATTTCAAACAGGTAGGGAATACTCAATTTTTCGCAACCAATAACGGATATATCTGAATTTTTTTCACATCTGATATGAACATAAGATTGAAAGTTGCAACCAGATGCGAAAGAATTTCAGAAATAATCGTTATTGGTTGCGAATATGTGAGTATTTCCTTCCTCTTCGAAATTTCAAAAAATTGAGACATTGTTAAAGGACGATTTTCTCTTTATATACTATGCATACGAGAAAATTAAAATAGCTTATTCCCTCTGTCTTATAAAATAAAGCATTGGTTGGCAAATGCAATTCTTGAAACATCTGAATGCATAAAAGCACGATGCATTTTCCTAGCACATCGTTCGTAACCAAGACTGTTCACTAAGATATAATGTAGCAAATATTTCTTCACACGAAAGCGGCCATCAACATAAAATATTCCTCAGCAAGCCTTGATTTAACACGCTGCAATGCTAAAAGTCACCCGGCGTCAGGGTGATGTATAAGTCGCCTTAAATCCAATAAGAATTCTTAATGAGGAAACGTCTGTTTTACAGCTAAGTAGAGCAAGGTGAAAATCTTCCTCCAAATCTGTTGCTGCACGTTTACGCCACTTTCGCTGAGAACTTGCTGTTGCAACAAACTGCATCTGTTCTCTGAAGTGGCAGATCGAAAAGTTGGAGCGTGCATTCTCTCCAATATTTACTCTTTTCGACATTTTTCTTTCCTGCATGATTATTATTTCAAGTCGCGTCCCGAAAAGTTTCTTTGCTAATAGCTCCTAATAATATTTTTCTTCCGTAAACTGTGGTGCTGGCTGTTCCAATATTGCCATTTCTTTAAAGGAAGGATTTGGCCATTTTCTCCTTTTTTACGCTTTTGCTGTCAAAGCTCCAGTCTTATGCAGCACGGTTTCTTCAAGGAGCTGAGAAGTAATCTTATTTGTGACGTACGGTTTCTCTTTTTCTTTCTTTTATCAGACAAACAAAATATCTCCTTTAAGCTCGCGGTGTTTGTGTTGCTTACTTTCGAATGTCTTTTCTTCGAATTCCTGCCAATATATTTTAGGGTTTTCCGCGTTTCAAAAAAAAGAACTTCGGTTTTTTTCGGCAGTGGGAAGATTTGTTCATTAAAAATAGTGTTTAAATGTAGAAGACTATGACTTTAATTTGTTAAAAATTTTATGGTAGGTATTATTTTTCTGGTATAATTAGTCATTGGAAAGTATTTTTAATAGTTTCACATCTAAGACCCTATGAACAAGATAGTGTACGCGAATATCTCAGTATTTCAGCAATTACTTGTGAATTTATTCAAGAAATTTTAAAAAATGCACAATATTATTAAATTATTTTATCTTTTTCTATATGAATTTCATCTTAAAAATGAACTTACTCACTCGTATTTGTAACTGTTATTTTTTCAACCTATACAATTAAGGTAGAGTTAACCAATTTGCATTACAGCTTTAAATGCGCTACTAGCGTTATTCATCTACGATGTTCAATTGACAGAAGGTTCCTATTACATCACATTTACTGTACAAAGGTAGTTCTTGTGTTTCATTATTGATTTTACCTAGAAATGACGTATAACGATTAAGCAAAAACATAGAATTATACATTTGTATAGTAACCTTAACCTTAACAGAGTTACCTCCGTCCTCCCTTAGCACTCGGGGGCATTGAATGACAGTGGCTGACATAACTCGAGTACTGAGGCTGGAATCCTAAAAGCCATCACTGGACACGGCCGGACCCCTCCTGAAGGAGGAAAGTACTGTCAACGGTAGGGATAACTTGGTCCCCACCATTACTATATCCCCAGGAGAAGCGAGAACCCGCTTACTTATCCGGAGGCTTCTCATGCACGAATTCGTGGTGCCCCCCCGGAGGAGACATTTGCATAATAAATGAACTGAAACAGTTCTATATCTGTTTAATTTATATGGCAAAATTTTAAGCCTTGAAATCCTTCTGTGCAGTTCCTAACACACTCGCAAAATGTTTTACGATGGCAGAAGAAAACCGCGAGAGTGAAATATTCCGCGGCTGATGATAAGTGAACAATGCAGCAAGCTTCTTATTCCGCGATTAGTAATTTGCCGATAGTCTCATGTGCGGATTATTCCGCTTACTGATGCAAATGGGTTAAGGCATTTTAATTGCTTAGTCTGTACAAACTTTCATTCTTTTTTCACCAATATAGCCTACCATATTGAAACAACAGTTTTATTTAATAATCATTAGTTAAAATGAGAATATTTTTAAAAAATCTATATCTACTTTAGTATCTAATTGCAAATTCATTTTAATCGCTGCAGCAGTTGTTATACATGATATATCTATCTAATAAAACAAACATACGTATCATTTACTGTAATTTATCAGCCTGTTTAAGTGAACCATTCTTTGCAATAATTTGACTACTGAAACACGTAGGTTTTTAAAAGCTTACCTTCAGCACCTCCACCTTTTTTGATTCTTCATGAGAATGGTTGACTCAAACTTTTGGTAATCACATGCACCAACATCAAATTTAAAAGATATCTACTAAGGTTATAGAGTTATTATCTAAACAGTATAGAATGTCTAAAATTTATCATATTTTGAAATAACTGGCATACTGGTGATTATTAAAACCATTCACTCTAATTTTATTTCAGCAAATTAGCCAAAAATCGGCGATCAAAACATCCTTTTTTAAATAATTCCGTTATGTTTCCCTTTTAATTAATTTATCTATTGATGTCTAAATACACTTGCTGATAAGAAGCTTTCAAAAACAAAAACTGCGGTCAGAAATTTGAAAGATTTAAAATATGCTAATCTATCTCTTCGTAGTAGAAAGATTCAGAATCTTGCAATTCTTCTTTACAAAGTTTTAATCCTTCTCTGCCAGGCAACAGCAATTAGTCTTAAAAAGATATATACAGTGTGCCTGATAAAGTCTGTTGTCACCCCAATAATTTCTGAACGGCAAGAGCTATAGTCATAAAAGTGGGGTCTAGGCATAGTAAAGTTGCCATGCGCTACGCAAGAAAACCGCTTACAGCGCCACCTGGCGGCAAAATTCGGAGTTAGCGTTCGTATCTCAAAAACGGTACGATATACGGGAAAAAAGTCTTGTTCAGCATCATCGATTTAGTAAGAGAAGATACCTTCTGTACAGTAATGTTAAAAATAGAAGGCGTTAAATGCATATCTGTTTGGTTCGCAACTCCCAAAATTGTAACGCGACATAACGCGGAAAAAAAGAGAAAGAGAAGGACGTAATATCAGATTTTCTAGAGGATTTGCCGTTGAGTGACCTCCGGAATGTATGGTTCCAACACGACGGCGCCCCTCCGAATAAGGTATCAAGTGTCCAACAGTACATTCGAGACACATTCCAGCAACAAGTCATCAGGTATGGTGGTTGAGTAGAATGGCCTCCACGTTCACCTGACCTGAACCCATTGGACTTTTTCTGTGGGGATTCATCAAACAGCGAGTGTATTCAACCCCTCTACCAACATTGCAGGAACTTCGAAACCGTATTACGGATGCTTGTGCCAGCGTGTCACCTGCCATGTTGTACAATGTGGAGCGGGAAGTGCAGTCCCGTGTCCAGATGTGTATTGTTGCTGAAGCGCATCATTTTGAACATGACACATTGATGAGCCTCATTTCCGGCAAGTGCAGTTTTGTTCAACGCGATCAAACAAATGTGCGTTTTGTGTTTTTCATTTGTATCATTTTTGTGCGCAAGATGTTTTTTTGTAAAAAAATCGATGATGCTGAACAACTTTGTAATTGACTTTTTTTCCTGTATTTTGTACCGGTTTTGAGATAAGAAAGCTAACTCCGAATTTTGCCACCAGGTGGCGCTGTAAGCGGTTTCCTTGCGTAGCGCATGGCAACTTTACTATACCTAGACCCCACTTTTATGACTATAGCTCTCGCCGTTCAGAAATTATTGGGGTGACAACAGACTTTAGCGGGCACACTGTATATTGCAACAATTCTCTTTTGAGATTATATATAATGAAAAAAAATTTAAAAGATTATTTAAGAGATATCAACGTTTCGTTTTCAATACTGAGAATTTTAAATATGGCTAGTGTGGTAGCTATTCTAAAGTTTAACAACTCGTAAAATATATTCTCCATAATTTTAGATTTTCAGTAAATGTTAAAGTATACAAATCTTTCTCAAATGCGAGAAAACTTCACAAATGTTTAATTCTTTTTTTCAAGCAAAAGAAACACGACTTAAAACGATACATATATTGCAATAACGCCCTTTTAAGAATATGCATAATGAAGAAAAAAAAACACCTGTTTAAGATCGTTTAAGAGATATCAACTTTTCCGTTTCAATACTGAGAATTTTAAATATGTCTGGAGTAGAAATTTTTTGAAATGTGAACAACTCTTAAAATACATTCTCCATATTTCTAGTTTTCCAGTAAATGTTAAAGTATAAAAATCTTTTCCAAATGCGGGGACCTGATCATCTTGCATTTCAATTTCTAGCAACAACATAACATTATTTCTCGCAGATTCACTTGCCGTAGGCAAACCGCAAGCGAAGCAATCCGACTACTTAAAATGTTTCTCTTACAGATAAATACGAAACAAATGCCTCCGCCATAAATCTCAATGAAACCCAGGGCTGCTGCTTGCGAAAGAAGTAAAAAAAAAGGTAGATGGGGGGTAGAGAGAAATTTATTTTCCATCCGGGAGGATAACAATTGCTATCATCAAGTCCGGACTATCACACTGATTATTCTGGCCGGATGAAAATCGTCCGGAGACCCATTAAAGCCGGAATCGCAATAAGATAGCAAAGCGATGCATCAAGGTTCGAGGCGGGAGGTGTGGGACCCTGGGAAATTTATCTGTAGGTGATGGGGTTGAACGAGGTGGCTGTGCAGAGAAGTTTATAAGTGACTGATTGTGGGGAAGAAATTGGTGGTTAGACGCGTTCGAGGGCTTCGGTTCCACCGATTCAATAGGAAAAGGTTGCAGCCGCTGCAAATGGGGTGATTTGGGAACGATGGAAGAGAGATAGAGTTGCCTATTGCTGAGGCATTAAACACCGACTGAACTTTGGCAGATGCTATTTTCGCCCCTAAATTATGAACTGCTGCGGAATGGGGGTGTTAAATCATTTGGCGTTAGTTAGTTAGGGAACTTGAATGGAAATGGCGTTTCTATTATTAGAAGAAAAATGAGCATCGTCACGTGAAAGTGGCACTTCGAAGAACTTCATTTTCTTAGTTATTTTGGTAACTTATATTTATGGTTGGATGTTTGCAGTACATTTATAAATATTATTGCAAGTCCATTAATGAAGTTAAATGCTAAGCATCGGCAATTTTGAGGTGTAAATTAAAATGATGTGGCACTCCGAGCGGCGCAAACGTCTTTTTCCGTTTTCCATGTTCAGTTCAAAAGCAGATAGCTCGCATTTATATGTGTATTTTCTTAAACAACCATCGATAAAGTGTTCTTAAGAATTCAAAGACAAAATTAAATACAAAAAATATCGATTCATTTTCTTTAAAAGCTAAGTTTACTAACCTGATTGCTAAAACTTCAAAATAATTGGGCGCTCAGAGAGTTTAAAAACATGTTTTTAACGGCATATTATTTTTATATGCCTCGTTGTAATTTTTAGCGTAACAGTTAACTTTGCATTGAATTTTCCATAAAAGCTTATTGTACGCAGAATATTAATTGTTATTATTTGAAAAAGGATAAAAATAGCCGCTACAATATGTCAGGACTATAAACGCAGCTAAATAATGCATGCACCTTAATAATGCTTAGTGATATTAATTCTTGCTAATTATCCAATTTCTTCTCAAATATTATAAATTTAAATGTTCTCCAATGCTAGTTGTATTGTTCTTTAATGCCCACAAAATCCTAATTCGTCATTTGTAACCAGTGGCAAATTACTGACAAATTAAGTGGCAGTTACTTTCTTAAGACATAAAACTTTAAAAATTTATTAATTGAAGAAATGTTTCGATAACATATTGACTTCCATCAACAGAATACTTAAGATAATATTGTCTAATCACTGAATACAAATTACTCAACGCAACACATATATTCATAATTTCCAACTAAATGTTAATAATTTCATTTTGTCCTTCAGATAGATTTTATTGAGATCATTGAAAATAAAATTCGCAATCTTAATTGCTTAATACTTTTATAAAGATTCACATATCTTATCTTACTATACTTAATTCCGTTTACAAACGTATCAGATATTGTCGGATTTCCGTGAAATCAATAAGAAGTTACATATGGTTCTATGTGGATACGATAATTCAGTTAATAACAGATACATATTATTAAAGATTTTAGAAAGTATCCCAAAGAATGTTTTCTAGTATTTCTCAATACATTATTTTTTCATGACATTGTTACCGATGTGCTTTGAGAAATTGTTCTGACCTCTTCTATATATCTGTTTAGTTTAATACAATTTCATGAATTCCTTTCATATGTCTACTAATTGATTTTAAAAACATAATGGAACTAAATTATAATTTCAGATTTATGCTGCTGAATAATAATTATTTATAAAAGTAATTTTTAAGAAATATTCATATTTTGATTTAACATTTCATTTCTTTGGCATTAAGAATACCAATTTAGAATTACAGTTTATAAGTCTCATTCTCAAAACCTTCGCATGTAAAATGACATAAAATTATTTTTGGTGTAAATCATGCAACTTATACAGATAATGAGCCAAAAATGACTTTTATCTATAATAATTGTAATTTAGTTATTCATATAAATGTTCAATTTTAACAATAAGTTTAAGGCTCAAGTGGCTTGGTGAAGGCCTCGCCTTTGGAGCCGGCTCGAAACCCGATTCCACTGAAAACTGCTGTGTAAACTGACCTGGTGAACGATAAGTTCATCGAGGTTAAATGTCCCCCCCCCCCCCACTGCTGTGGTGCGGAAGCTTCGAAAGGGGTGCCGGCTCACATGCAACCCGCTCATCTGACTACGGTTCAAAATTACGAATTCTGTCCCAGAATAGCCCTCATGTTGCTTCAAAAACGCGTTTAAATATAACTAAACTAGCAATAAGTCTGTTTATGTATTCTAAATTAGATGTAGTTTTTAAATCAAATTGCCTGCGTTCCAACTGAGAAAATAACATTTCGCTTTCTGCAATCCATTGAATAACAAATGAAATTCCTACATTTCAATAAGTTAATCAATTAATCAACTTCATTGACCTAATTTCTTTTATTTCTGAATATCTCAGACGCTTTTAGTCGGTCCAAATTTTATTACTTTTTTTACAGTCCTTGTAGAATAATTTAGTTGTTTTTTTTCAGTAAATTACAAATTAATTAGATTTTTCTTTTGCTAAATTATCAGTCACAATTGGTTTCTCTCAAAATATTTTAAGTATTAGTCAATGAATACTTTAAAAAAATTATTTGCTTATTTGAACAAACATTCAAGGTTGTTGCATTCTCAAAATGCTTCTTCGCAGTAATGAAAATATGTTTTTTACATTCTAATTTATAATTTGCTCAGTTCTAATTTTGTATAGTTAATTAAAGCGTTTTATACTGCCTTTCTGCTTTACTAACTCAATCATGGTTGTTTTATTCATTGTATGATTGTTTCGGGTAATAAGTTTTGTGCCGAAATAGGGCTAATGCAAATGCCAGACTAGGGATTTATTTTTTATTAAATTAAATTTTATTTTTATAATAAAAATTATCATTTTAGAGCTTAATGGATCTTTATTAAATTATATAAATGATTTTTAAATAAATGGTTCCTGACAGATTCGGTGAAGTTTTTCTTTCAAATGAGAATAATTGTTAAGGTCTGTTCGAGTTTCTTGAATAAAAAAATTATTCGATTTTTGGTTGCGTATTATAAAATATTTGATTTCTAATGGCGCTTAGAACTCATGATATACTTTAAAATATCGTGGAATGAATACTAAACTAAGTAGCAACAAAATGACGAAATTAGGGTAAGCGTTTAGTAAAATAAAATTTCACAACATACTGAAACTAGGTAACTTTTTGTAGGCAAATTCTAGGAGCTACTTATGATTTTGAAAAATATATAAATTATTCACATTTTCTCAAAAATAAAAAATATTAACAATCAATCAAATTGACTTTTCTGGAATCAACTGATTTGTGGTAATCTAATTTTCATCCCATGATATCACACAGCAATAAATGTCCATTTTCTGATAAATATATTATTGCCAATTCTTAAATATATGTGATAAAAATCTCAATAAGATTTTAAATAGAAAATTTGTATTCAATTTTTTATGGAAAATAGAAACACAATCAAGTTCATCCTTCCTATTCTTCATATAAATATTTTATCTGGAAAAAATATGGTTCGAAATGAACCAGAAATAAATATCTCTAAAAATATATATTTTCCCTCCAGAATTCAGACTGGATGAAATCAAACAAACGTATTTAGCAAAGGATATCGAATGATTTCAAATATTTCAAAATTCAGCCTTTATTTGACATAATATGATCGAAAAGTCAGATATATTGACCGTATGTAAAATAAAAACATTCTTATATTGATATTTGAATTCATAGTGAATTTAAAGTACATGGTAAACATAAATGTCCTTCGTGAGTTTCGGCACAAGAGCTGATGTTGAAAAGGTACGCATTGAATAATAGTGTTATGAAAGCCAAGAAGACAAAATATTTGCTTTAGATTAAATATTTTAACCACTCGTATACCTTTAAGTAGGCCTTAAAATTGCTTTAAAATGGGATCAATAATGTTCAATCACTTCTTAAAATTCAGTTGTATGGTTCAGCTTTTTCTTGTGAACAACTGACAAGATTGACAATTCAGCAGCTTCTATTGCACCGGGAATATAGCTTTAAATCTGTAACCAATGGTTAAATTTAAAGTTAAAAAAACAAATTTTTGAATGTATTGCAACTAACTTTATGTATTTAAAGTGGTGACTTTGAATAGCACTTTTAAACACCGATTTACACATATGTAAATTTCTTCAGTATGTGTGTGCTCCATATTCCTTTCAATGGTAAATGAATTTCCCAGATTGAAATTCCAGTGTTCACCTCTTCGCGAAGGATATAATACTGTATTAATTGATATAAATATGAAAAATATAAACAACAAATGTTGAAGCTACATACGATAATGACCCAACCCAAACTTTCGACTTAGGTATAATAAATTTCAAATCATCGCATTTTACATAACAACATTATATTTTGACCATGCAATAATGATGTTACGCGATAGTTCTCTTCGATGTTCTAGACATGGAATTTTATGTTTCTAATTAAGGAACAATAATATGTTTTGACAGTGTAATACTAACGTAATTTAATAGTTATCTTCGATGTTCTTAATATGGAATTTTTCTAAACCATAATTATCTTCAAATCCTGTGCCTGGTTCAGTGTGTCTAAAACATGCCATGCCAATCAAGTGAATTACCAGCATTTTTCTGCGTTGAAAAATGAAGGAAACATCAATTTGTGTTTTAATTAATCCAAAAGTATTCATAAAAAATATTTTCTGCATAGCATCAGAAGGAATCCAAGAATAGATGCTGACAACTGTAATTCCGCAAGAATCCGTATTACTCATTGCCATCTTTGCTAATTATTGTTATTTTCAGAAACAATATTATATTTTGATCATGCAATAATGATGTTACGCGGTAGTTCTCTTCGATGTTCCAAACATGGAAGTCTATGTTTCTAGTCAAGGAACAATGATATATTTTGACAGTGTAATACTAACTTAATAGTTATCTTCAATACTCTTAATATGGAACTTTTCTAAACCGTAATTATCTTCAAAACGTATGTCTAGTTCAGTGTCTTTAAAACATGCCATGCCAATCAAGTGAATTACCAGCATTTTTCTGCGTTGAAAAATGAAAGAAACATCTATTTGTGTTTTAATTAATCCAAAAGTATTCAGAAAAGAAAAAGTTCCTCTATAGCATCAGAAATAATCCAAGAATAGATGCTGACAACTGTAATTCCGCAAGAATCTGTATTACTCATCGCCATCTTTGCTAATTACTGTTATTAAAACAACAGCAACCTCGTTCTGTTTTTCAATTTGCATCCTCTTTAAGCTGCTGCTGGATACCGGATTACATCCAACCTTGAAAGAATCGAAAGTGTTAATTACACGAACTCATCTCGTGACAGACTGACAAGAAGCGAGCGAGGTTAGCCAACGAAAACCAACTTGCAAAAGATTCCTTTTCCTTCCCACGAACTGAACTGAAGAGGGGAAGGGGGCAATCGAACACAGCAGTAGCAGAAAACACACATCGTGCAGGACGTGCTAATTAAAACAAAGATCTAATTGAATTAACGAAACCTTTTGAAAACAGCATGAACTGAAGGTCGAATTTGCTCTGGGGAGAGCCTGGTTTGGAAAAGACTACACGCTCAGGAGTTTGTCTGAGAGCAGGCGTGGTAATTAGCATGTTCGCGACGTGACAGGATTGTATTATTCGTGTCGGGAAAATACGGAAGAAATACCAGATTTCTTTTCTTTTGTTTCCGCCGGCTCCCTTTAAGGTTGAATAATCGCATTGCTTGCACATTCCTGTGTCAGTGGAAGGTTGATTGCGATTGGCCTTTTCGCTAGCTTCGTGGATGAAGGGGTTCGTTTGAGAAGTTGGGAAATTGAGAGTCGAAGGTTGCAATGGATTGCTGAATTGAAATTTCAGTTTTATTTTTATTGCTGACGTCCAGCAAATTCAGTAGTTCATTTGTAAGATATATTATTGGAGATGGTTTGGTATTTTCTCCAAAAATACCATTTTAATATAAATTAACAGCCGAAACGCAGTAGTTGATTTGCAAAATTTATTGTTGGAGATGGTTCGATATTTCCTTCAAAACTACCATTTCAATATAAATATTCACATAGAAATTTGATATTCGAACCCTATTCCTAGATCTGATAATGCTTTTAGCTAATGGGTACAGTGGTTGGATATTACAGATCAGTGGCAAATCGGGGCGGGGGCTATCGGGCTACAGACCCCCCAAGAGCCAAGTCAGAATTCTTGATATTATTTAAAATCATTAAAACTGTTTTTTCTTAATTTCACTCTTTAAAAAAATAATAAAAACGTTTCAACATTGCTTTCTGGCTTGGACAGTATCGAAAATTTTCCTATTTTTGTAGTCATTCCACTTGTACTTGTAGCTTTGACGCGGTCGAAGACATTTTTTGGCTAGTTATTTCATTGTAATTTTTATTAAATTACAGAAAGTATTGTATTGTTCTTTATGATTCTTATTGTCAGGTGAGTCAAGTCTGTAAAGTTAAAGAGTTTTGGTTTACTTTAGCCTTGAGGTTTGACATTCGTCACGACGATACAAAACACATGACCTCAGCCCCTACCCCTCCAGACCCGAATCCTAGATTCGTCACTGTTACAGACTATTCTGGAAATATATTACAGAGCCTTTTCTTTAATTAAAGAACAATTCATGTAAAATGGGGAGTTCTTCATAATATTGTATAGAATGCTAGGGAGTTTTGATTATCCGTTTATTCTAAAAACAATTGACTAATTTCACATCATTCACCTTTTATTAAAAAAGAAAAAGAAGGAGCACACAAGATTGATCATGCAAAAGAAGAATGCCGTCAAACAATCGAAGCTGATGGATGAAAATGCTGCCTTCATTCATTCGTAATATAATTACTTCAAATAATTATGATGAACTTGTATGATGCTAGTAAGTAGAGTCTTTGGTACTTGCGTATTAACGCCACCGAAGCTACAGATTTGGCGGTTTTTGTACTTACGTATTAAGGCCAATTTGGCGGTTTTTAAGTGGCGCCAATTTGGCGGTTTTTGTACTTACGTATTAACGCCAATTTGGCG
>BGPR01000911.1:72516-123085 GCA_013235015.1 Araneus ventricosus
TTTGGCGGTTTTTGTACTTACGTATTAACGCCAATTTGGCGGTTTTTGAGTGCCGCCAACGCCACCGCAGCTACAGATTTGGCGGTTTTTAAGTGCCGCCAATTTGGCGGTTTTTGTAAACAAGATTGCTCTTTATTGGCGCATTACCGCCAATCTGTAGCGTCGGTGGCGTTAATACGTAAGTACCGAGTCTTTAATAATATTCTTTAGATATCCTTTGTAGTAAATTTAAATTTTTAAAAATAGGATAAATCAATCATTCCGGTTTCATTTTCAACTGACGCGTCTCATTTAAACTGCTCTGTCAAGAGCATACTATTTGTTTTTCACTTAGAATAAAAACATAGCTGTTTTGAAATCTTAAAGATAATGGCTTTAAATCTAAATCATGTTTGTTATTTTTATTTATTTTTTTATTGATAGCGGGCTTTTTAACTTAATTGGGTACCTTAAAAGAGATATTTCATATCTGATGCAATCTGCACGTATGGCGGACAGTTATAACTAGAAGGCAATCAGTTTTGTTACAGATTTTGTGATATGTATAATCAAAATTTCAAACATTGAATCTTAAAATGCTACGAATTTCTGTTTCTAAACCTCAATAAAACCAGGCTAAATTATTGTTTTTTTCCATTTGATATGAAAATTTAATCACCTTAAGCAAAATACTACATTGCATAACATAATGTTTTTCTTTCTTTTTTTTCATTATTTGTAGTACTTTAAGTTTTAGTTTTGTTAAAACTTTAAGTTTCGAATCTATTTTATATTCGTTACTTTTCTTTTAATATTTAAACTAATCAAACAAAACTTCTTTTGCTTTAAATCCGGAATCAGCTTCAATCTATTCAGTCTTAGCTCATCAGTGCTCTAATATCTTTGTCATAAGCATTTTTAACTTCCTTTTTTACAATAGAAATTACACAAATAATCAAATTCACTAATGGAAACATAAAGATTAGGAAAAAGTGCTGCAAACTATTATAATATAGTATAAAATCAAAAGACGACTTGAATATTTCTTCAAGTAAGTAAATTCCAAAAATAAAAACCCTCACATATACATTGTTTTTTATTGCTTCAAGGAAACACTCATGACAAAATTAGAATAAAATCGAACAACGCATTTGGCCTTGATTGCGTAACAAACAAATTTACTGACGGACAAAATGCTAAACCGTCGAGTTAAAACGTAGACCTCGGGCTCGTACATTCAATAGATAGCTTTTTAAAATAAATTTTTGTACTATCAAAGAAGGAATAACAATCGTATTTTATTTTTAAAACGTTGTGCCATTTTTAATACGTGAGTCTCTTATAATTTTGCATTGTCATATTATTAAAACGCTTTAATTGATATAAAATCGAGCAGGAGTAGTCTCCCCTAAATTTCCTCGTATACTCCCTAACACACGTAGAGAAAAAATAAGTGAAACGGCAGTAAAACGCACCAAGCGTCCGTAACACAGGTGAAGAAAAAATAAGGCGAACGGCATACCACGAGTTTCCCTCGCTCAATAAGGCAAAAGGCGGAATTAAAATAAAGAAGTCCGCGCCATTACGTAATATGGCTTTACTTCATCGCAAGATAAAAGAAATCGAATATGCAAATTGAAAACCTTTTTTCTAACCGATTGAAACGAAAATTGGACGCACATCTACAATTAGGGTTAGAAGATCACATACAGTATTTCATTCATCTAAGTCGTTGCATTTAAGAGTTGTGGCATTCAGAAGGATGCGATTATACAGACCGACAGACAGTCGACGCGATGACGGATTTGGTCCAAAATTTGATACAAACCCACATTCCTGATGATAAAACTGTGTACTAAATTTATCCACCTAGCTATTTCACTTTTTGAGTTGTCGTGTTCACATGAACACGGACAGACAGACTTCCCGTGGACAGATTTTGTGCAAAATTTGATAGAAACCTACAAATTATGTTTAAAGACCACATACCAAATTTCATCACTGTAGCTGTAGTAGTTTTTAAGTTATCGTGTTCTTTTTATTGAAATTATGTATGTACGTGAAATTTATGTATTCCCAAAGACTTGATATTTTTCCAAAAAAAGTGTCTTTGGCCCGCATTCCGCGCGCATAAAAATTGCGTATTTTTGCAATTGTTATGCGCGCTGATGGTATCACAAATAATAAGATTTTCTTTAGCGTTTTTGAGTAAGAAATTTTATTATAGATAACACACAAGATTTCACCACACCGTTGGTTAATCAAGGTCATCCATCTGGAGAATGTCAAAACGAAGTTTCACTTTAGAGGGTTGCCATAATTTCCGAAAATCGCGTTTGTCGCTCGCTACTATTTCCTTCGTAGACCGCGCCAAAGCGAAAGGAAATCATACCGTAGACACCGCTTGGCTGCAGTTTACTGTCGCCAATACACAATAGCAATTGCAATTTCAATGCCTTTTTTAACCGACTGACACAAAAATTTAACACAAATCTACAATTAAGGTTAAAAGGCCACATACAAAATTTCATTTATCTAAGTAATTTTGTTAAGAAGTTATTGCATTCAAAAGTATGCGATTACACAGACCGACAGACAGTCAACCCTTCAACGGATTTGGTCAAAAATTTGATACAAACCTACATTCCTGATGATAAAAATGTGTACCAAATGTTCTCCACCTAGCTATTCAAGTTTGTGAGTTATCGCGTTCACATTAACACGGACATACAGACAGACTTCCCGCAGACAGATTTTGTCCAAATTTTGATAGACATCTACAAATTATGCGTAGAGATCACATATAAAATTCTATTCCCCGTAGTTCTAATAGTTCTGGAGTTATCGTGTTCACAGACAGACATGATTCCAAAATTGTGTTTTTCGGACTCGGAGAGATCTAACACGTGGAGATTCGTCAAAATCTCGAGTTCGAATTTTTTGTCGATTACAATACTTTCTCTTTGTAAACTTCGTATACGAGAAAGTAAAGATGACAATAGGGAAGTCCATGCTTTTATAACGCAGTGAATACTTTAAACAGTATATGTATAAGTGCCCGGAAACTAGTAATTCTGCGCATATATTATCAAATAAATAATTGAAAGAAAATTAGATGAAATTATAAATGTATATTAGCTATTTTCAATCTCTATTATTATTTTCCTATAAAAAAGAGACATTCTGTCTTTCCAATATACCAGAAAGATTAATACGCCAGATTAAAAGCAATTAAAAAAACCTTATAATATAAGGTTAAAATTTGTTTACCGTGGGTGCCGTTCAAGGGTTAAGTAAATAGTCAAAATTTTTGTAATAGTTATTTATTTAAGCGTTACGTTACACACAGACTGTTTACACAAATAATTTCAGAATTAGAACAAAGTTAAAGAAAAGCAATGTTCACTGGAAGCACCACACGCGATCGCTTGATCTCAACTGCCCTTCAAGACTTCAGAGGGCGTCGTCTCTGACGTCACAGTCAGTTATGATTAGCGACTACATTCCGGAAATTCATTGTTAAAAATTAAACATAAAATCCATAAACCAAAAAAATAAAATAACTATTTTGCAAATAGTTCAGGAATTTCGTAATGTATATCGTTCCTTTTCAAGTTCTATAAATTCAGCAGATGTGGATAATTGTCTAGAACTTTGCTAATCATGTTTTGTACAGAGCTTTAAATACTTTCTGGAAAAAAGGAAGAATTTCTGCCATATAATGCTATAATTGATAGCCAACAAGTACACCATTCTTAACGGAGAAGGCATGTTCAAGGAACAAACAACGAAGCATTTTTACTTTTCTATCCGAAGAATTTCTTAATTCTTTCAACAGAAACTAGCAACTAAAATTTCCCATCACTCATTACGCTATCATAAAACCGATAAATTATCCATCCTTCTTAATTCTGGTAAGAGGACTTTTGAAAATTCCCAGATAAGTGCAGCATCATGAAGATAAATCATTTTGTTTAAGTAAGTCTTTTGCTAAAAAAGTCAGAAAAGTAAATGGCTAATTTTCAAAATAAAACGGTTAACGCCTTTTTGAAATCACGCCGTTGCCACCCATAGCGCACGACCACACTTATTATTAATGGTTCTCATCAGTATGACGCTTAGTTAAGAAAGGATAAAAAATGCAGCGCATTTAGCGTCGGTAAATCATGCTGAAAAACGGCACTAAGGATGCTCTTTTCTGTCTTTAGCCCTTATGTAACTCGATATTTTCATTCATCAGATAGCGAAAGTAAGAAGTATTGTTTTATTTCAAAGATGGAAAAAAAATCTAAGAATTTTTTTCAAAAAAAATAATAAACGATCTGTGATAAGAAGGGGGGACAATCAGATGACGGAATGTGAACTTATCATTTGAAAACTGCTTTAAAAATTACCATCAAGACACTCGATTAAATTAATGGCATTTTAGTAATAACTGCAGATAACTTTTTATTTCTATCTTCATAATAAAATTATATAGGTTATGTTATTAGTAGTCATTCCGTTTCAATCCCAATCATATCAATATTAAAAAATCTTTCAAATGCCGCAACTTTTTGTAGTTCGTCGATATAACATAGCAATTTTTTTCTATGATATAAATTCAATACACAGTAATTTAATTAAAATCCGAAATGAAGAGTCATGACAACCGAAACTAATAGACTTTTTTCAAAATAAAATTAAAATTTAGGCATTTTCTTTGAATTTAACTAAAGAGAAAGAAAACCACAAAAGAAGCATTAATGAGCGAAATAATCGTTTCTAATTTCGATCTATTGTAATAATATGATCTAAAAAATCGCAATGTATTAAATTCCATTAAAAAGTAAACTTGTACCATTATACGTGAAGTTCTGCTGAATACTGTCTCACTCTTTTTACTTTCTCATATACGAAGTATACAAAGAGAAAGTATTGTAATCGTCAAAAAATTCGAACTCGAGATTTTGACGAATCTCCACGTTTTAGACCTCGCGAAGTCCGCAAAACACAATTTTAGAATTACGTCTGTCTGTGAACACTATAACTCGAACACTATTATAGATACAGGGATGAAATTTAGTATGTGATCTTTACACATAAATTGTAGGTTCCTATCAAATTTTGGACAAAATCCGTCTATGGGAAGTCTGTCTGTCCGCGTTCATGTGAATTCTAAAAACTTAAATAGCTAGATGGATAAAATTTAGTACAGAGTTTTTTCATCAGAAATATAGGTCCGCATAAAATTTTGGTCCAAATCCATCAAAGGGTTGTCCTTCTGTCGGTCCGTAAAATCGCATATTTTTGAACGCTATGACTTCTTATCAAAATTACTTAGATAAATGAAATTTCGTATGTAGTTTTGAAACCCCAATTGTAGATTTGTCTCAAATTTTCGTGTAAATGGGTTAAAAAAAGGCTTTAAAATTACATATTCGGTTATTTTTTCCTTCATTCTACGAGACAAAAAAAAGGCGCGAACGCTGGAGGGAGTGTTTTCCCTACCTTAGGGAATACCGCACGTTTTCCGGCACGCGGTGTATTTTTTCCCAATCCGTGTTATTCGTATGCGAGAAAGTTTTGGGGAGGCCACTCCCACTTTTTTGTAATCGGGTTCAAATTCAAGGCTTTTGTCTGATCTTATGCAAACTGGATGACGCTCGATGTGTTTTGTAATTGGTATCCTTGTATTGGTACTTGCAAGATGGTATATATATGTGTATATGACTTTTACTTTGGAGATATAGATATGTTCTGTGATGCCTGTATTTTGTGTGCACCTCGAGATGAGATAAATGATAGCTTTTTAATAAAAATGTTCTTAGTCCATCCTTGGTCTGTTTACCTGCTCTGCTCGCTCAAATAGCTATAGCTTCTAACTTTCTCAATTTCATTCCTGACTTCTTCGGCATTAAATACATAAATACGCTGTAAAACTAACGAGCGCTAAACGCCTATCGCATTTTGAACTAATATGGGATAGTATGTTGGTCGGGTTAGTATGTCCTAAAACGACGAACAAAAGTAGTTTTATTATACTAAGACTCTACAATTAATCATATCCTTACTTCTCCCAGCGTTATAAAAATTTCAAAATAGGCATTTTTCATAGTTCTAAAAATATGAATGCAGGAAAATCAGATCGTGGTTATTCTCCTCAATTCTTTATAAAAAATACTTTTTCCGTTTTCAGTTTTTATTAAAATCTAACAATAACTAATATAATGCTATAAGGAATTTCAACAGCATTGGAAATATTTCGTATAGTGAAATATGTTTCTAATAAATCTAAAAAATTTATGATTCTAGTAGAAGTGGAAATATGAAACAATAAAATATATTTCAGCCAAAGAAAACGAATCCTAGCGTTTAGGCAAGAAATGTATTGTTTACTCAAACAGAATATTCTATTAAATTAAAAATATCCTTTTAATAAATTTTTTGCTTAAATTCATATTTTATGTATTATTTCTCATAAATACTCATTGTGATAAACAAGAGGCGGGATAATGTAGACAAAATGAAAAGGAAATTAGCTTAACTGTTCAGAATTAATCTCCATCAGAGAATTGTGGGAATATATATATATATATATATAACAAATACGAAACAAACATAGCAGAAATGTAAAAGCAACATGTACAAAATAAACATTCAAAAAACAAAATGTCAAGAAAACAATCTGCGGTAAGAAAAAGCCGAAAGTGGAATATATATATAAAAGGGGAAGATAAAATAAAGTAGTAAATATATATCAACTTTAAACACTTCGTAAAAAGCAATTACAGACTAATCAATGCAAGAATTGACACCTACGAATTACGTAGTATAAAGGAAAGCATAGAAACTCTGCAACAACAATTCATTATAACCCCTATTGACAAGGCAGCCGGCAACTACGCATTAATTTGCAAGAAATTTTATCTTGAACTATTAGATACGGAACTAAAGTCTTCAGAAACCTTTAAACAGTGTAAATCCAATATCATCACTATTAAGAAAAAAATCTTAGCCTTAAACAAAAAAATTGGATGCCACAATGTAAATAACAACCTTCCGTATATTGTCATCTATCCTAAGTTCCATAAACAGCCTATTAAATTTAGATACATTACTTGCGGTACGAACACCTATATGTATAAACCTGGAATAATCTTCTCCAAATATCTGAACATTATCCTCAAGTTTATTGAAGACGAAAATTTTACCTGGATAATTAAAAACAATAATAAAGTTATCGAATTCCTTAAAAATAATAAAATAGATACAATAGAAACCTATGATTTTCAAGACCTCTTCACAAGCATCCCATTAGATAAACTACAAGAAGTCTTAATGAACTATTTCTACGACCTAAAAAACTTACTTAACATCCCAATAACATTGTGGAAAGATCTTACAAATTACTGTATTTACAATAACTTTATTTTCAACGGGGAAAATATCTTTCAGCAAATTAAAGGCATCCCACAAGGGACCAACTATTCTTCTCTTCTTGCCAATTTATTTCTACACTTTTTTGAACGGAATATCGCTATTAATTCGAATTCAGTCTTTAGATTCATTGATGACCTCATTATTTTTAACCATAAAGATTTCAATACAACTAAAAATACTCTATATCCAAATGAACTTAAATTAATACAAACCAATAGCTATCAAGATCCAGTTATTTTTCTGGACTTAATTATTGATAATCAAAATACTTTAAAAATTGATATTTATGACAAAAGAAACGAGTTTAAATTCAATGTCAATAGATATATTTTTTGGAACTCTAATATATCTTCTAAAATCTACAAAAACACTATCATTAATCAACTCATAAGAATTAACAAAACCTGCAGCGATAAAAATTCAATCAAGAAACAAATTCAACACCTTATAAATAACCTTAATAGTAATGAAATTCCTACCTCCTTCTACGAACCTTTAATTAATGGCTTTAAGATGTAAGTACAGGATTGCATATTAGAGCTATGCTGGCGCAGTTCTAATACTGTGGTAGGGTCTCTCAAGCCAGACAGGTCTAATGTGATTACCTCGAAAACGCATCTTTAAGTCGTTTATTAACGGATTTCAAATTCAAAGATTATTTAACACTTACCGTTTCCACCTTAATTTTTAACTACACTAGTTACACTATTTTTAAATACACTCATTTCCTTTCTTTTCATCTTTCATTAATTTTATTTGCACCTTAATTTTTAAATACACTCCTTTCCTTTTAATTTACACCTTAATTTTTAAACACACTCCTTTCCTTTTTATCATCATCCCTTAATTTTTATAGACACCTTATATTACACATTAATTTTTAAATACACTCCTTTCTTTTTTTCGTCATTTCTTTAATCTTCATCGTTTCCTCAAAGTAGTTCGCCTTCATCCTTTTTTTCCATCGATTTCCTAATCTTCATCGAAACTCCCCCAACCTCAGAAGTAACTTGATATCTTCGTAAACATCCGGTCACTACATGACGCGTTCACTTATTCCCTTTGTCGCGTCTCCCGTTGGTAGCATCTCTCAGTTTTAGGTTAATAATTTCATTTCTTTTATTTGTATTTCATTCAAATTCTTGGTTTGTCATAATGTTCGGGGTAAAGGACAGTGTTTTTTAGCTATATGCCAACACTGTTCGCAGAAAACATTATGATTTCACTAATTTTAACGGTTCGTATAGATTTTACTTACCCTGATGAGCATCTATACGCTTTTACCGATTTACTACAGTCTCTCCATTTTATTTTAATATTATTTGACTTTCATGATATTGATATATATATATATATATATATATATATATACTATTTTCTGAAATCAAGGCATTGCAGCTTAAAATATGCTTATAAACATCAGTACCCTCACATGTTATTAAAGCATTTAATAACCGGAAGCATCATGCAAGTTTTCTTAATTTTAATGATCTTGACAGCATTTTGTATTTAACCTTTTCCAAACAATCTTGATACAATAAGGAAAAACAATTATAAGATTTGAACTTTGATGTGTTTAGTTTTCTATAAATTTATCTTAGTTCACTTTATTCTGGACAGCTTAGAATCTAATTAAATTTTGCAGTTTCAACAATAAGTTTTTTTTTCAACTAATGCGGAGTTCGTGTCATAAACCCGAGATATAATAAATCCAAAAGGCCATTAGAATTTATCTTAATTTCCCAATACTTTATTTTGTAAAACTTCATGTACGCAGATTTATCTGTGTTTAAGTCGTAAACTATTTAAATGAAGTAAGTTCATCATAGTTATTTGCATATATATTTTAATTCAGCTGGATTTGAAAGATAAAAACAACTAAATAACCTTTAATATGACCATTTCAGTCATTTCCCCCTCTTATTTTTGCTTCAAAACTGTTTAAATTTTAAAATTAACAGGGCCATAACCATTAATAGCTCAAATAATTTATCTTCAAAATATGCTTTGTGGAAATTAAACACTATTTATGATTTTATTCAGTTTCAGTAAAGATATTTATTATAAAAGATTTAGTGTTTATTTTATTTCAATCACATTATTACTGTTTTCAATACAATAATTCTTCGCATTAATAAACTCCCCAAAATTGTTTTGTTTCCAGGAAAAAAATCAGAATAATCATTGAGGTATCGATTAGATTACTTTAATCAGTTGTTTAATTTTTGTTCAAAATAAATGAACTGCTTTTTTGGTAACACGTGAGTTTGATTGGTATAACAGTATACTTTCAGCATTGCAAATAACTTAAACATACAAGTATAAAGAAACAGTAATACATTCTCAGTTTTGCATTTAACTTTTTTTCATAAGAAAGCAGAAAATCACTTAAGCTATCGGACTATTATATTAAGCTATTAATGCAAAAACTGACTTCCACTCTTTATGAGATTGTTTATATTCCAAATATATAATATAACCCGTTACTGCCCGTCCCATGCAGCTGTATAACTCGTTAACAGGAGTGCTTATTTACCGGGCTCCTCTTAATATGCTGATTTCCCACTAATGTATTTGTGAGTATTCTTCCCACTAATGTATTTGTGAGTATTCTTCCCACTAATGTATTTGTGAGTATTCTTCCCACTAATGTATTTGTGAGTGTGTATTTGTGAAATTTTCTTCTAGAGCGGAATTAACTTATGAAAATACATCTGCTCTGGATGATTATTCTAAAAGAATCTACCGTCCATACCAAAGTCGATTGTAATCTATTGCTGCATAAAATTTCAAGACACACTTAGTTTTTGAATCCTTCTCATATAAAGTTACTTTCTCTTATTTAATCAACTCTTCTATAATTTTCGAAAGTTTTCTGATGAAAACCCAGCGGGAGTGTTCTCCCCTAAACTTTATCGTATACTTCCCCAAAAAGGTGCCGTTTCCCCTTCCCCTGCGTGGCTTAAAAAATTCGAACCTACTGTTACCCAGAATCCAATGACTATCAGAAAGTTTTTCATTAAAGTGATTGAAAAATATCTAGATAAAGAATCAAATTCAAAGAGATGCGTACCGATTTTCCGCTCTTACCGGCTCAAGGACAAACTGACGTAATTCACTCCATAGCTTTCGCGTGAACAGAAGATTGCTTCCAGTACGCATGCGCGTGGAGATAACGGATTATTACAAAAGCAAATTATACAGACCGACAGACAGTCAACCCTTTGACGGATTTGGCACAAAATGTTAAACGGACCTACATTCATGACGATAAACCTGTGTACCAAATTTTATCCATCTAGCTATTCGAGTTTTTGAGTTATAGTATTCACATGACCGCGGACATACAGATAGACAGACTTCCCGTTGACGGATTTTGTCCAAAATTTGATAGAAACCTACAAATTATGTGTAAAGATCACATACCAAATTTCATCCCCGTAGCTCTAATAGTTTTCGAGTTATCATGTTCACAGACAGACACACAGACAGACATAATTTCAAAATTGTGTTTTTCGGACTCAGGGAGGTCTAAAACGTGGAGATTCGTCAAAATCTCGAGTTCGAATTTTTTGACGATTACAATACTTTCTCTTTGTATACTTCGTATACGAGAAAGTAAAAAGTTAGATCAAATTTCTCTGCCTTAACAGAAAAATATTCTCTTCCATCTTTTTTAAAAAAATCAGAGTGCCACTACGATATAGGACACGCTAATCACACTTTCCACTCTGACCTATTTAAAAAACGAGCCCAGTCCTTTGATGTCCCTGCTCTTTAATTATGCCATTAACTTCGTCATTATCCCTCCTAATGGCCGAACAGAAGCGTCAAGTGTCTGCTGCAAAACATCGCATTTTTGCCGGCCTCCAGTGAAAAGGGCAAAAGTACAGACTGGCGGATTTGATAATGAAAGTTGTTGCTGTACCTGCCGTGATATAAGACTTAATGAGCTAATGCCACGAACCAAGGGCAAAAAGGAGATCCAAGAAGGGAAAAAATTGCAAAAGGGGAGAACTTCGTCGAAGAGGGCGTAGTGGACCAGGTGTTGAAATTCTGGCAAGGACGGGTGAAAATGTCTGTTGTACAAACTTCGCCACTTTCATTTATGTTTGCGTGATCAATGCTACAATTTTAATATGTTTTATCTACATCGTTTCGTTTTCAGTTTGTTTATTGCCTCAAATGGGTGGAATTTGTTATTTTTGGAAATGCGTTGAAAACAAATTATATGGGGATAAACCAAAATTGCAAAAATATAAGATGTGATCGTTGAAAAATAGCGAATTACTTCCACAATATGAAACTACGACCGTTTGTATCCAAAGTTAAAAATTATTCCAAAAATATCAGTAAAAATTTTATTGCTTCAAAAATAAATACCAATAAATGTGTTCTTGGCAATTTACATGTAATCTTTTTGATTGCAATTCTTGAGAAGAAGGAAAGCAACTAAATTCTTCGAGAAACTATATACTAAAATCCTATAAGAATAGTTTCTTATTAAATTAATCATGATTTAATTTAATTTGAAAATATGAAATCAGCAAAATATATAAAAATGCAACACACTTTCTTCAAAAATTTTCATCTTAAGTTTAAATTAAAATTTAACTATCGTTGTGGAGTAAACTAGAAGTTACAAAACATTGAATTTTGATAATCGAAATTTTTTTATATTTCTTCATAACGAAACAATCAGGCTTCCAGGTACAAAAATATCAACATTATTCGAGATCTTAATTTGTCTTTTAACGTCATTTTAAGAGTAATATGATGAACATTTTGAAAAATCGAACTTGGGGAAACTTGAGATATAAAATGAACCAAATATTTATTCAATGGATAATATTAATAGATTTTCTAAACTTAGTTCATAAATTTTTTATTTCAGATTAAATTTTATGAGGGAAGCAGCATGATATAGATTATTCAATGAATCATTATATATGCCATTATAGATTTAAGCTTTATTTACTGAGAAGAATCCATGTAATGTTTCTAGATTAAATTGTAAAAGCCTACACAGACAAAAATGAAATTAAAGTACTAAGCGCGAGATACTATACAAAACTATACATTCATATGCATAGCTAGATGAATTTACATAGGGTAAGGTTACTTAAGTCGCACCCCCTAATGAAAAAAGTTTACAAATTACAGGTTTTACTAAATAGAGGATTAAATTTCGCATTATTCACAATTTCTATGAATATTGCATCTATTTATTACAAGAAAGTTCAAAATCCACGTACTATGTCGAAGGAAGTAAACAAATCTTAAAGTAATAACATCGGTACGACTAAAGAAACCGGTTCTTAAATCGTACCATCTATGTCCTAAGTCATACCTTGGAAGCAAATGAAGTAAAAACACCTTTTATTACTATTATTTGAGTAAACTATTCGTTATTGAGTTAATCTTCGTTCGACCCTTTCGGTTTTCCAAATTCATATTGTTTATTTAGTTTTAGACGGTGATGTCGCAGTTTCGGTTTAGGAATATTTTACTTTCATGAAGCTCATATTACCATTGGGAAATTTTCATAACGCCTCGTCCATATCTTCTTGTCTCTAAGTATTATCGGTACCAAAACGTACCGATAATACTTACTTCATTATTGGCAACCATAATGATTCATTTCAAGTGTCCATAAACGTGGCAAAACTCACGTTTATGAACACTGTCTAAAAATTGGAAAATGCACATTTCACATTACATATTAAAAAGAAAAATATTCTCTTTCTGTAAATGATATATATTTTTAGATCTGTAAGAGATCCTTAAGGCAAAACTGTTACGATTTAAGCCTCGTTTGTGGTACGACTTGAACAACGGCAAGTGTAACATTTTAAATAAGCATCAGAAAGAGAATAAATTGAACCAGAGCGTCATTATTGCAAAAAAGCAACTATTTAAATAGCACCGAATGATACCCTAAGAACTAATAACATGTTATTAATAATATTATTGTTCTACGTCTTACGAAATATGCACGGCAACTATAAGAAAACTACCGAAAACTCATATTTCCTCGTACGTTGTAATGCATCGAAGCTCCATTCTAAATAATCGAATTAACATCGCCGATGATAGAATGGAATATGACGACTTAGAAGTCAGAATGGAATATGTACGACTTAGGCTGTGGTACGATTTGAGCAACCTTACCCTATATCAGCGGTTCTCAACCTATGGGCCGTGGATAGCTTATTAGTGGTCCGCGGAGTCACGAATCAATGTCAGGGGTAAAGAAGTGAAAGTACCATCAATTGAAGAAGACTCGTTAATTGAACTATCATGCGACGATTAAAAGATCGTTTTTTAGAACAATACCATTGGTCCCGTTCCTGGATAAATGTTCGGCAACAGTATCCAGCAATTGCAAAATTTGAACTGAGACATTTGATGGGATTCTCGACTACATATCTGAGTGAAAGTGCTTTCACAACTTTGTTTCTGTTTGTTTCAAAAACACTAAACTGAATGTAGAATGTGAGTAGAGGCTGAAACTGTCGAGTTTTAAACCAGATATTGAATCCTCGTGGACGACAAACAATGTTAAAAACCCCATTGAGTTTTTTTTTTTATTTTGAATCTTGAAAGCTTTTTTTTAGTTTTCTTACATTGTGACAGCTAGGTAATAACAATCAAGTTTTTCTCATTTAGCAACAATACATTTTTAACACTTTTACAGTAAACTCAACTAATTACTGACATATACATGCATAATATATACATGTATTATATGTGTTTGTATTTTTTAATTGCATATTTAGTTAGTGGGTCTCAAAAATATTTTTTTCACAACAGGTGGGCCACACAACCAAAAAGGCTGGGAACCGCTGCCCTATATGATACAAACTGAGAAATTCTACCAAGAACTTTCGAAGAAAAACTTATTCAAAGATAAATAAGAGTAATGTAATGAGGTATACAAAGTATTTCGAAATTTTATTCGCACAAAATCTCCCACGTTAGAGAACTAGCATTTAATTTCATTTGTTGTTTACGAATTACACGTTTTTAAGAAAACAATTTCTTGAAAAAGAATTTAATCCTTTTAAAAATAATTTTGTATATAATTAATTTTCTTCATTTCCAAATAAACATTCCGAAACAAAATTATTTAATAACATCTGCGTATTTTAACCTATAAAAAATCTTTTGAAACTGTAAAAAGAAAGTGAATAAAAGTTTTTCTATCGCAATTCTGCACATGCGATTAAAAATAAATTCCTAATTTATTTATGTAATCTTCCGTGAGTTATTTTAATTCTTCCATCGAGTAGTATGTTAAAATTTTCTACAAAAATAGGGAAAATAACATGTTTTTGCGAAGTTACTTAGGTTTTTAATAAAAAGTGATTTCCAGTATATCGCAGAACAGTTTTTATTATTAGATTCATTACCATGACAACGACATTAAAAGTAATTCAACGTCAGTGATTAAATGGATAAAAACTGAATGTAGGCATTTTATACGGTTTTAATTTATTTAATCTCTTCCTTTTCTGTAAAGATGGAATTTTACAATCAATGTTTTACGCATTTCCTGATGTGCTGGAGTTCTGAAATTTTGCATTTGGGGATGTTTCCGATAGCAATACACGATTTTAATATTTTCAGAACTTGCTTATTAATTAACAGATTAATTTTATTTACATATCAGGGGCATCATCTGGTAGGGATTTTTGGAAAAAAATTGATATCGGTATTCCATAATAATTATAAAATTGAAGTATGAAGTATATTGATGAAAAAATTATTAATGAAACGGAAACATTTTAACTTTTATAAGTATACTGAACAGTAGAAAATAATTTTTATCAAAAATTTAGAGGTATTGATGGTTCTCGAATTCCGAAACTCCCCGCTCTGTTGCGCATGCGCCAAGCGGAGTTGATTTCAACAAAATAGGGGTGAAGTGAAAAATTGGAAGGGGAAATGTTTGCATTTTACTTAGCGACACCTAACAAAGAACTCGGAAATACACTCATCTTACTAATTGCCTCTCACCCCTTTCGGGAGTAAAATCGACCAAAAGTGCTAGTCTTGGCATTTTGAAACGATCAGTATAAGCAAAGACCCCAAGAGTATGAGGCGCTGAAAACAATGATATAAAAAGGAAATAAGACAGCAATGAATGCAATAAGAAAGAAAATTCCGAAACTTTCATTACAAATTTAAATAGATTAAAGCACCCCTTACACGTCTTTCAAGGGACTGACATAAAACAGCATATAAATGAAAAGAGGTAAAATTCGAAATTTTAATAAGCAACTTTGATTATTACAAATTTAATGCTAACCACGCAAATTCATTTAAAATCAATAATTTTAAAGTTTGTAAGATAGTACTAGCATATTACTACATATTATTGAAAACAATAATGAAATTTTAAAATTAAACATTTATGATAAAAGTGAGAAAAATAATACCTTCACAGATTGAGTACTAATTATGCGTTTCTTATTTTATACAATTTATGTGCATACAGGTAGGCGTTTAATTAAAAAATCTTAATCCTAATTAAATAGATCTTAAAATAAATCTTAATATTTAAATAAAATCTTAAAATAAATCTTAATATTTAAATAAAATCTTAAAATAATAGGAAAGGAAAAGATAATGATGGCGGTAGAAGATTTGCCATTTTTGGGAAGAGGGAAAAGACGTATAACAGAATCTTTGGGTCGTATAAAAGAATTACTTATCATTACAAAGATTACGAAGGAATCGGGACTGAGATCTAAATTCCAATTTACAATATTTCTATCGACTCTTCATACTTTTAAAGTTTGTCTTTTGACCCCCAGATTTTTGACTATAATTTTTAATATTAATGAAAGCATGTTCTGTGGGGGGAAAAAATTCTGGTCAATCCATCTTATTTCAGTCATTTTATCCATCTTCAAAACGGATTATATAAAACTGCATTGTGCGGGTATTTCCTTTTTCAGCAAGAAATTCCCACAAAAATTCGACGTGTTGGAGAGATTTTGAGAAATGGGAATCCCGCCACACAATCTTAGGTAGGCGTATCTTCCGCTCACGAGATAATTACACCATCAGCGTAGCGTGTCGGATGTCTCGCACGGAACGAAAACTCTTTCTCGGACGACGAAGGACGCAGCGTCCAGATCCCATTCTTAAATGTCGTCCTCTTCCGAGGGAGCTTCGTGAGTTCACGCTCGATCAAAATTCGTTTCTCGAACGCATTGGGGAGATGGAGCATTGTTGGGCGGCCTTTTAGAGGCAGGAAATGACACTCACGTTTCAATTATTGTGTCCCTTGTGAAATAGCGAAATATGTGTCAAATACTCAATGCCAATCCGAGCTTAAGAACTGCATTCTTTTTTATTTGTTTAAAATGATAACAGGAAATATAAAAAAATATTTAAAGAATGGGGTAATAAATAATAGAAGGAAGTGCTGTTAAAATACTCAATTTTTTGCACTTTTATCGTGTGTTTATTTCTATAAAATAAACTGAGTGAGGCAGTTTTTTAAATCATGCATTTGTGTCTTTGTAATAAGTCACAGAAACATATTTTTTCCATGATAAAAAAACATGGGGTATGATCTCCACTGGATACTTCCACAATATAGCGCATTTTTTTGTGTTTAGCTTCGTCGCATAGTGAAACAAATTTAGTATACAGTGTGACTTTTTCCAGCTAACCGATTGGGAACAAAACTTGATACATACATGTGGGCAACTAGCTAAATATCACCATAGGTCACTGCCGTCGCTATGAACATCAAGCTGGGCAGAAACAACTCGGACAAGAGAGATCGAGAAATGACGAGAATGAAGGGTTCAAGCCGATGAGCCATCCCAGCCATAACATGAACTAGAACTAATTAATAAATGTATATAACTTCATCGTAAATAGCTTCCTAAATATAGTAATTATATAACATCGTTTAGCATAACTTACTACAGTAATTTAATTGGAAGAATCGAGTAATTATTTTATGGAACCCACATACTACCTGATGTCTATATATGTGCAAAATTGGCGTAAAGGGCAATATCAAATTTCACTCGTCTAGCTCGTTCCGTTTTGAATTATCACATTCACAGACAAACAAACAGACATAATCCAGAAATTGTTTTTTTTTTCGGACTTGAAAAGTCTAAAACATGAGGTCAATTTTTTTTACCTCAAAATTATATGGGCGATTACACTACTTCCTATACGAGAAATTAAAAGTATTATGTTTACCAAAAACATGTAAAACAATGCATTATGAATAAGCTTATCATTTATTATTTTGATTTCAATTTAAAAATATTTTTCTTGTAGACAGACTATTCGGTAATGGATAAAAAACTTTATATTAATCTTACGTATTTTTAGGGATATTGTTTGCAAATATTCCATAAATAACTATACAAATTTTATTTTTGCTCTGTGAAATTATCTGTGAGCAAAGTATTCTCTTACGTTCAATGGAAATCAGAATTTCCTAAGATATAACGTAGATGAATTCAAAATTAAACCAGCGGGAGTGGTCTCCCCTAAACTTTCTCGTATACTTCCCCAAAACGGTGCTGTTTCCCCTCCCCCCGCGTGGATAAAAAAATTCGAACCTACTGTAACCTAGAATCCAATGACTATCAGAAGGTTTTTGATTGTAGATTATAGTGATTGCAAAATATTTAGGTAAAGAATCAAATTCAAAGAGATGCGTACCGAATGAAACGTATGTATCACACACTTACACTCTCGCCGGCATAAAGGACGTAATCCTTCCGCGTGCACAGAGATTGCTACCAGTACGCATGCGTATGGAGAATCGGATTAGAAAAATTAATTATGCAATTTGAACGTCTTTTTTTAACCTATTGAAACGTCATTTGGGCACAGATCTATAATTAATATTATCAACCGTCATACAAATTTTTATTTATCTAAGCCAAAGGGTTTAGGAGGTATAATTTTTAAAAGTATGCGATTATACAGTCCGACAGACCATCAAACCTTAGACGGATTTGGTCCAAAATTTGATACGGACCTACATTCATGATGATAAAACTGTGTACCAAATTTTGTCCATCTAGCTATTCAAGTTTTTGAGTTACATTGTTCACGTGACCGCGGACAGACAGACAAACAGACTTCCCTTGGACGGATTCTGTGCAAAGTTTGATAGAAACCTACAAATTATGTGTAAAGATCACATACCAAATTTCATCCCCGTAGCTCTAATAGTTTTCAAGTTATCGTGTTCACAGACAGACGTAATTCCAAAATTGTGTTTTTCGGAGTAAGGGAGGTCTAAAACGTGAAGATTCGTCAAACTCTCGAGTTCGAATTTTTTGACGATTACAAATCTTTCTCTTTGTATACTTCGTATACGAGAAAGTGAAAAAGGATTATTAAAAAATGATAGGAAGAAAATCGAAATTTCAGATTTGTTGTAAAATTATTAAGATTACTTTTTTATTTTATGAATAATACAAGATTTGAAATATTTCAATACAAAAATCACACCTAAACCTGAAGTAACCTTCTCTTATAGAAGCTTAATGACTCCTTTGACAGCCCGGTAGTGAAAGTTAAAATTTAGGTCCAACAGAAGACGTTGTTCTTACAAATCAAGCATGCCTAACACTTTTGATTTAACTAAACGATAAATGAAGCCAGGCGGTATTATCAACATGGTTCATTTAATTTATGTTGCTAACAAGTTTCTATCTTTTCAAGCTTGATTATTGCATTTTGGTGCTATTAATATTACAAGGCGAAGAATTGATGTCTACTTATTACGAATGTTGTTATCAAAAAGAAGACCATATCAACAGTTTTGAGACTTGCAAAATAAATTATCGAAATGTACTGACATTGCTAAAAATTTACATCCTCACAAAAATGGGAAGGGAATTTCGATCACAGAGCAGCGCTAGGCTCAGAAAATTATAACAGAAATTAGTCAAGAAAGAGATTGTGCTTGTTAGATCTTCTTTGATACGAAAATAAGTGGCACAACAAAAATCAAATGGAGCAGAAAGAAATATTAAATCATTGTTTTGGAATTAATAGAAATTATTTATAGCATATTTATTTATTTTGCAATCGGTATTTCTTATCACTTGATCTGGAGCAACATGCAATTGTTGACAATCTTCACGCAGGTATTTATGAGATAAAAAAATGATGATGTCTGGCATTGTATTTCCTTAAACGTCACTCAGCAGAAACTCAAAACCTTACAACACCTAAACTGAATCTCAGCGTTTATCTCTGAAGGTTACTTCAGCAGAAATTCCTTATCGGTCTCATGAAAGCTGTCAGTCATTCTTCAAGATTTGAAAGGATCAGAATTTTATTATTTAACAATAGGGTGAGGCGAAAGAACAAAGCGACTTTTTAAAAAGAATGACATGGCAGCAATCGAAAGAAAGGTCAACTTATTAGTGTTCATAATTGTATTATATAAGAATTGTATTGTATTATGTAAGAATTGATTTTGCACAAAAGAGTGATGCATCGTTTATCAGAATTGGAAATTGCATTCATCCATTTTCAACTGAATATATTGTAGCAAACATTTTTCAAATAGTTATACACATTTGTTTGAACTTGTTTTGAATGTTATTTATTTTGAATTACTGCCAACCTTATAATGTATTTTTCTTGTACTATTAAATTTTTAATACAGATCAACATGTATTTTTAACTGCAGAGATATTGTGGGCACTGATGAATAAGTTGATGCGCAATTGATGACCAAATTGGCGAAGACTGACAGTTTCTCGACAGATTAGTAAATGAAAGAAATATGTCAAAGTTTCACTACCATTGTTTTTTTCTCAGAACGTGTCGAAGTTTCTGGATTGTTCATGAAGATCGTTGTAAATGGTACGCGGCATGCTGTACTGATGTTAAAGGATACTGGTCAAAAGTCTTACTTTTGTTGTTAATTCAGCATTAAACGATATTTTTTTACCACTGCGATAACATTTTAAATGGTAAGTAAGCCCCTTCTCCTTCCAATTTATCTGATTTTATAAATAAATTTCTTCCTCTCCAAAGGAGCTTTAGTTAAGTGTCACTTTGTCCAAGCTAGTTTCCATCCCAAACTCCAAACCGCAAAGGGATACTTCTGTCGTAAATGAATGATAATTTTTTATTTGTTTAATTGTAAACTAAATTTTAAAACTTGGTTTCATTTTGAAGCACAACATATCAAGTACTACCTGTTTTACAAATTTTCTGAATGTTCGAAACCACTTGTTATCTAAGACAAAATCTATGCACAGACGGTCTAAAATATAACAAAACTATTCATCTTGATGTAGAAAATATAAATATTAAAACTTTAGTTTCCTTAGCGGTATGGTTAAAGCTGTACTTAACGTTAAGCAGAATTATTTTTGATTAGAATTGATCCCCTATCAGAATTAGAATTGATCCCCTCTCCCACCACCACTCAATGAAACTATTTCAGAAAAGAACTTAAGTTGAACACTTTCTGTTACTAACAGAAAGTATCGAAGATAAGAAGACAGACTTAATGGAATTATTTAAGAGCTATTTTTAAGAAGATTTAATCCCAAAAATTTAAAGTCTGCTGCGAAATCGAGCTTAAGAAATGAGCTGAAAATTTTATATATTTAGAAGCATGGATGGTGGAGGAAATGTAGTCCACAACCACAACCCACGCCAATGACTCACCCATAGGGTTTAATGTCCACAAGGATGGATGGACAGAAGAAATGTAGTGGAAAGTTGTCTTTATGTTAGTAACATTCTTTTGTGAAACTAGCGGGAATGTTCTCCCCTCCAGTTTCATGTATATTTCCAACACGCCACATGTTAAGCGTTATCGTATAGTTAAGAGAATTGAGTACGTATTTTGAAATCTTGCCGCCGACCGGTTGGATACAAAATTTGATACAGATCTACACTTCAAGACCACATGCCAAATTACACCAAATCTCATTTATAGGTCTTTGCATTTATGAGTTATCGTGTCCATATGCATACGGACATGCAGACAGACGGTCTACACGTTAGTGCTTTCAACCCAAAGTTTGAAATAAATCGAAAATGTTGTTGTAAATCTCACATGGCGAAATTCATCCTTCAAGCTTGTTTAGTATTTGAGTCATCGCGTTCACATACACGCGAATCGACACCTCGGCAGAAAGTCAATTCGTTGAAGGATTTCATCGAAACCTTTTTACGCATTTTTAACTTTAGAGATGAAAGCAAAACCCAAGGTTCATTCATCAAATTTAATACGTTTTTCTTATTTATCTCGTTCACATATACACGGATAGACAGACTAATTTCTCCTTAACTGATTTCGCTCAAAATTTGATAGAAATCTAAAGTTTTGGCGCACAAATCAAATACCAAATTTCATTCGTCTAATTCGTTTCATTTTTAAGTTATCGTCACATAGACAGATAGACTGTCATAATCCCGAAAATGGGTCTAAAGCTTGCAGATTCATAAAAATCTCGAGGTCGCTTTTTTTGACGACTAACATATTTCTCTAACTACATTTCATATACGAGAAAATAAAGTGAAAAGCTTAACTTTTTGAAAATGTGTCGATCTTTGTTACTCAGTAAGAATTATATTACCCCACATATAAAAATATGCGCTGAAATGTCTTCGATACTTACAACAACTACATACTACAACTTACATACTTACCACAATTATTCAAATGTGTCGGCTAACCGGAATTTTCCTCCAAATTCACTGATTATTTGAAATATACTTTGAGAATTCCGTATTAGCCATCTAGCACCGAATATTGTCTGCAGAAAACTCTGACTATAAACTCTGACTATTGACGGTTTCAATACACCAGAAATTGTTAATATTGCTGAATTTGAATAGCAGCTTCTTATAAGTGTTTCAATAAATCTAACATACATATAAAAAAGGGTAGCATTGATGTGTGATGATTTAATGTTGCAAATTGGGAAAGACTACGAGTCCTACAGATAATGTATTTAATACTAACTCGAAATGGAGATTGAAGATCCTTTCAATGGACATTAATAATCAATATCTTCAACTGCAGAGTGTAATAAATTTCAAAATTTTTAGAATAAATTGGCGATTATACATCTTCCAATAGATTTAAAGAAAGAAACAATGACAAAAGAATGACATCTTTTTAGCAGCAAGAAGTCCAAAAAGACAGAAGACATTAATGAAAATTCCCACTTCTCTCGAAGCCCATTTCGCTTTGAAATTATTCTCAGTCAACCTGCGACTGCCCAACTTTTTCTTCCTCCCCCCCGAGCACTGAATTCGCTTCAGCTCGTCTCTTTCCGCTCGGATCGGCGAAAATTTCCGAGAGCCGCCGAGAGTAAATACGAGCTATCGTTTCCCAAATGAAGAGTGTGCCGTTTACTTTGACGTCTTTCTCCAGACGTAAGAAAAGGGTGTTCTCACATCGTGATATCTCCTGACGTGGCTTCTGCATAATGGATGATGCCCAATAACGAGAGAAGAAGCACCTCGACGCCCAAGAAGTGGCCATCATTTCGGGAGAAGAGTGCCTTAAGTCATATTGACCTTCCTTCCAATCTCTCTTGTTTGGTCGCAACTTTGTATCTTCTTGGACACAAAGATTGGCCATCCTAAGCATTAGTGATTTATATTGGATTGGTGTCAATCGAAATGTGGTGTTATCTAAGAGATATTTTTGGTTCTCATATTTGTGGTTTACTTAATTCTTTGCAAAATATTATTTGAAAAATGTTACTTACGACGACGTAACAAGTGACTTTCAAAATTAAGAAAATGTAGCCCGAATAAAAAAAAATCCGAAAATTGCAACAATAAAGTTACATATTAAATTTCAAATAGCAAATAAAAATGGAATATTAACATTTCTCCTAATTAATTCATTTATTTTTGTTCGATTGCCGTTTGAATGTTCACCAGAAATCTTTTGTTTCTTACAGAATTTTTCATTTAATGAAACATATTTTTTAATGATTTATTATAATTAACTGCAATTCAAATTTGAAACGCTGCTTAGCCGTAAGCATTTGTTTGAATATGGAATATTAATTCACATAAGATCAATATCATCATATTAATATAACTACAGTAAAGCACCGTTTATTCATTTCTCAATTATACATCGTTTCATCACACTCCCGGTTCAATCGTGTTCATTGTATTGATAAAGTGATTCGGATATACGTCGTTTTCCCCGTTAAAAAATATGAAAATTTTCTCCTTTCTAGTTTTATTCTTTGATGAATTAATAGAAGACATATTGTCTGGAGCTAATTTAAGGTATCCGACTGGTTTAAAATCGTCGTTTTTGATGAAATTATTAAAAAAACATTTTTATGACTTAATTTTGTAGCCTGTTTTACCAGCTTTCTAAAACTGTTTCACTTTTTACTCTGCGTGAATTACAATTGGAGTTACAGCTGTTTTATTACCGAACTGTAAGCATTATTTTATGTTGCATGAAAACTTTAAATGTGTTTTCTGAGAAATGATATTTTTGAGGAAAACTGTCGTCCGTAACAATGATTTCTCAAAAAGTTATTGAAGTATTGATGTGAAATTTTCTGAGATTGTTTTCTGTAATATGCTTGATGTTTTCCTCTAAAAACTAAGGTCAATTTTAAAATCAAGTATTATTTTTAAGTGCTTATATATAAACAAAAAGCATTTTTTTATGAAAAATTACCAGTTTAGTAACTATGGTCAGCTATATCTCAAAACTATTTTGAAGTACAAGAAATATTTTAGAGCATAACACAGATAACTGTCATAAAAATGTACTCCCACAAGGATTTATGTAAATTTAGAATATGATTTTGTCTATGGCTGTTAGTGTAAGACAAATAGTTTAGTAATTTTTCTTCAAATTTCTCAGTTTTTTTAAAAAATATTATTTTGAAAGCCTAATTTTACAATATTTTCATAGTTTTAAAACATATGCAGTTGAAAAATAACATTAAAAATATATATAAGTTATTTTTCAAAAAAATGTCTCCGAACACAGTCGGATACCTTAAGCGATGATGAAGGAGTCATTCCACCTCCCTTCAAAGACGAAATTCACTCCATTGAAAGAATTCGAACTTATTTCTTTTGTTAAAGGAATAGTGAAAAAACATTCAATAAACTTAATTTGATTCATAATAATATACTTGATATTCACAGACAATCAGCACATCATATGACGGTTAAAGAATTGTTTTTAATTAAAAGACTGCCTGCATGCGCATAAGTCGTATAAGACATGTATAATTAGTAATCAAGATATGTAATAAAGGTGATTTTTGTTTACTCAGTTGTTTCTCACTTTTATGATAAATGTTTAATTTTAAAATTTCATTATTGTTTTCAATATTATGCAGTAATATACAAGTATTATTTAAATAATTAATACTTTTAAATGAATTGGCCTTAGGAGAATTAAATTTAATATAATCAAAGATGTTTATTAAAATTTCGATATTATACGCCTTTTCGTTTATACCTGCTTTTTATTTCAATCCCTTTAAGATGTATAAACTTTGCTTTTCTGTATTTAATTAGTATTAGCCGGACAGATTAGAACGAGTATGAAAAGATATTGCATGTTTATTAGATTAACCCTATCGCGTACAACGAAATGTCTGATTCGCATACCTAATTATAGAATTTTCCATGTTTAAATCTGCTTTTTGTTTAAAGCATAAATTAATTAAAACACAAAATCACTCAGACACGCATAATATTGGCATCTCAGAAATGCTTTACTTTCTTATGTTGGTGAAATAACAATAAATCAGCAAAACCTAGCCATTTCCTAAAGAGGTAGAATAAATTATTATTTTACCTCTTGTTATTAAATTTTAGGCCGACAGTTAAATTCCATTTAAAAGCTACATGAGGGCTATTTTGAGATGGGATTCGTAATTTTGAACCATGATCAAATGACATGGAAGACACCTGAACTGGCAACCTTTCTCCAGACTTCCACAACATACCTGCGAAAGAACGTTTGTCCCTATGTATTAAATGATACCAAACCCGCATGCATAGCTTCGCCGATGAAATATGGTATCGAAACCGACACAATTCAGTTCAGAAGCCAAGTAGCTACTTCTAGATTATAGCGGACTATATGAACTTTTCAATCTATATCAAATAGATGAGAATGCGAACAAAATTGTTTTAATTCAAACATTAAGACCAAACAGCATCATTACAAAAGCAAAATGAATTCTCATTGCAGCAATATTGTACTAAATATTGGCAAAAAAATTAATGTACGGGTAATGAACAAAGGCAGCACAGTGAAAGAAATGAAAATTTTCAGGACGGAATAGCACTACCGGATACATTACAGTTCGTACCATTCTATTACATATAACATGGGTAATAATGTGCGTTACTGGATAATGTCTTTATTTATGCCAAGCATACGAATGAATTTTTACATGTAGATAAAAAAGTATTTATTTTCATTCAAAATAATTTTTTATCTCGCGAATTTTAATTTTAGACCTTATCGAACACTTGTTATAATTTATTAGATTTCTAAATAATTTATAAAGTTATCAGCTTAAAGAAACGGGTAGTTATTAATATTTATCACTCTTGAATTGAAAAATCTGATCAAAAACCATCTTTAATAACTGTGAAAAATACTTCAAATTACAGCACATGTTGAAGTTAAAAAAATTTGTTACAATTCAATAGTTATTTAAAAAAATATAAGTACGACGAAATTTTTTAAACATTTCTTGTAAAATGTTAACAATGCCGTATAACATTTCTCTTCATAATATTTAGACAGAATTATGCATTTAGGACTCAACGCCAAACTGCAATCGGCCTGCGATGGCCTGATGGTAAGTTCTCCGTTTCAGAATCTGAGAGCTACAGATCGAAACCAGCGGGAGTGGCCTCCCCTAAACTTTCTCGTGTACTGCCCAAAAATTTGTCATTTCCCATCCCCCTGCGTGGATAAAAAATCGAACCTACTGTAACCCAGAATGCAACGAATATCAGAAGGTTTTTCATTTTAAATTACAGTGATTGTAAAATATTTAGATGAAGAATCATATTCAAAGAGATGCCTATGTATTAACACTTAGCAATATTTAAGCTTTTCACTCTAGCAAGCTCCGCTAATGCGAGGGCACGAGCGAGCGAAAACAAAACAGGAGATAGAATCTATCGCATACTCCGTCTCAAGGACAAAGTGACGTAATCCTTCCGCTTGCTATCAGAGATTGCTACCAGTACGCATGCGCATGGAGATAAGTTTTGAAACGGATGCTTAACAAGTATGCGATTATACAGACCGACAGAAAGTTAACCCGTTGCCGGATTTGGCCCACAATTTGATAGAAACCTCCAAATTATGTGTCAAGTTCACATACCAAATTTCATCCCCGCAGTTCTAATAGTTTTCGAGTTATCGTGTTCACAGACAGACACACAGAGAAACATAATTTCAAAATTGTGTTTTTCGGACTCAGGGAGGTCTAAAACGTGGAGATTCGTCAAAATCTCGAGTTCGAATTTTTAGACGATTACAATACTTTCTCTTTGTATACTTCGTATATGAGAAAGTAAAAATGCTTCTGCTTTTGGGGGTGATTCACGCTGAGTCCAATGTTAAGGGTCAAACGTCCTCCTGTCAGTGTGGCGCGGAAGTTTAAAGAAGGAACACTGACTCAGGTTTCATCCTTGTTATCTGACTACGGTTAAAATTGTCGAGGTCGGTCCTAAAATAACCCTCGTCCGCCCCAAAAGTTTGAGTAAGGAACACTGACTCAGGTTTCATCCTTGTTATCTGACCCACCGTTGAAAATGACGAGGTCCGTCCCAAAATAACCCTCTTATTACTTCCAAACGGGGCATTCATATAATATAACAAAAATAAACTAAACGAAATTACACATTTTTCAGATCAATCTATTAGAGAAAATTATTCAAATACCGTATTGTTCCAAAATTAAATATTTCATTATAATTTTGCATAAAGGATTCAATTTTGCATTGTAAAATAAACACGTTTAGATATAATTCGCAACACTGAATCCTAAAGCCATAAAATGGCGGTTTGTTTCTGATTGCGTCAATTTATGATTCATTTGCAACGCTCGACAAACAGGAAACTGAATATTTTAAATAAATATTTATTCCACATGCTAAGATTCACTCCTTGGATCGAGAAATCCCATATATAATTTATTTCTGTTTTCCTGTTATTTTTGTATACAAGATTTCCACAGCAACCATCTTCCTGCATTATCGTTCTATGTGGATCAGTGTCCTTCCTCGTGCAGAAAAGGATACTGTAGATAATATCGACAATGAAAAAAGCAAGAACGTAACACGACACGCTGGCTTTGTGTCCTTGAAACTAAGTGTGGAAAAGATTGGAACATCGATTTTAAAGGTTTTACACATCTAATGAGAATCTAAGACGTACACATATATTTTATTACATAGATAATCTCTAATAAAATTTCTGCATAACTGGGTTAAATGGCGCCTTCAGTATTTAAATTGAGCGTCCTTCTAATTATTTTTGAAACGTTATTTGTTTAACCGAGATATTCGGTTCTGTAAAAGCTGTAAAATAATATTCTAGAATCTAGAACTTCTTGAAGATGTTTTTTTCGAAGAAAGAAAATCCACTGTCATCTGATAAATAGTTTTAAATGATCTAAACTGAAGAGTAAAATGATTCTTCTTTTTCCCTTAAACAGTGGTCTAATTAAAAAGATACAACAGGAGATAAATTCTCAGAAAAGTGTGCTCTACACATATTATGTGCTTTAAACCATTGCTTGAATAAATTCCTTATGTGGCAATTAATATTAAAATATCAAATGCAATTCAATGATTGTACTTTGATAAAAATGCTTGAATTAAGTATTTATTACGAAGAGATAACAATGAAGGCCATCAGCTTTTTCAAAATATTTATCACTGAAAAATCAGTTGTTGCATTAAATTAATCATAATTCCATTAATTAATCAAAAAGCAATATTGCATTGATGCTAATTTGTTATTTAAGTTTAAATTTAAGATATATACACGAAATAGTTGTCTCCCATTACACTGCTGTGCAATTCCATCCAACATTCGTAAAGTCTTTCACTGATTCCAGTGCTACTAGTTTAGTTTAATTATATTAACGTCCCATTTTGAAGCAACACGAGGGATATTTAGGGGCGGAACTAATTTTGAACCACGGTCAGATGACGAGGACGACACCTGAGCTGGCACCCCCCTGTCCAGACCTCCGCAGCACACCAACGAGAGGACGTTTGGCCACTATGTTTGATTTAACGTGCAACAGGCCCCATATACGGCGGATCTTCGTTGGAATCTGGTTTTGAACCTGGAACCCTCCTTCCCCGAAGCAAACCACCGCGGCCTTGAGTCCAGGGCTGCATGGTTAAAAGAGAAGTCCAATTTACTTTAGACCAAACAACGCCATCACTTTCCACATGACATTTCTTTTATGCATACTATACAAAACTTATTTGTTTTGGTAATACTTGAACTACCTCTAAAATTTGCGAAACGCATTCAAGATTACTTATAAAGGGTCGTAGAATAATATTATTATTTGTATAATTCTTCAGTAGGCTGCAGGTTTAAAACCATAAAACTGTTAACGAGTTTCGTTTTGGGATGAGGGATCATAGTTTAGAAACCCAATTCTACAAAGGTCTAAGTTGTGTGACTTGTGATATTGCAGATCGTGTATTTGTCATATTTGTGCATTGCATGAGCTTGTGATGATTCGAAAAGAAAGAAAGGTGATTTATCATATTGTGCATTATTTGGACTTGTGATATTTATTGAATTATTAGTGACTTGTGATGTTGTGATGTATCGTGGCAGTTGTGATATGTGCATTGTGCGATTTGTGATATTTGTGCATTGTGCGATTTGTGATATTTGTGCATATTAAACGTCAGTAAGCTATCCTACCAGCGTTCGCTGTCTCCATCTGTCAAATTAGAACTTAAACGTAATTTCAACCGCTCAAACTGTTAAAGCTTTCATTCAAGCCGCCCCAAGATTTAACGTAAAAATATGTTTTAAGTACACAAAACATCAAATGTTCATTTAGCAAGAGAAAAAAACTTCAGTTTATTTCAATGATCTATATACACGCCTCTTCGGTCAAATCCTTAGTTCAGAGATCTTTTCAAAAGATATTGAAGGTTGGAAAAAACAGTGAGTTAAAAGCGTTACTTCAAATTGCGTTGGCAGTTCATCTACCGTGATTAATATCTGCTGCAATGGGCAGCTGGTGTGCTGTCAGGCGTTATTTATTAGCACTTTTAATTTTGTAACACTTAAGCAAGTCAGGACGGGCTTTTTTTTACCCGGCTACGATTTCTCTTCTACATGATTGTTTAAATAGTCATTTAGTAAATTAACAAAAGATGGGATCTTGGTGTACTACGTCACCGTGTGGAGTTAACCTTCATTTGCGTCACCAACACTCTTCTTTTCTTATTTTCATTTTGAAGATTATCCACGCATGGTTTCAAGTGCAAACAACTTTTTTTAAATAGTTGTATTTTCAGTTCTGGGCACAATTCGAGATTGGGAAAAACCTAATGAGTTCAAGGGTGGGCACATGCATTATATTTTTTGTATCTATTCTGATTGCTAAGCTTCTTTTTTAAAAAACTGGGATAAGTATCTAGAGTCTATACTAAGTAATGATATTTCATGTATTAACTGGCAATTAATTCTGGCGTTATCGCTTGAATTACGTTTAAGGGAACCACGACTGGTAAACCTCTCGAAGATTTTCGATTTTTCTGCCAAAAATTATATATTATTCCCCAGACTTTCTGGACAATTTAAAACAATGAAATCGCGGTAAAAAAAAAAAATTTGCATAATTAAAGTTACTGAAGGAGAAGATGTATCAACTGCTCAACGTAAACATTAGGTACCATATCTTTAAAAGCTCTCAAAATATGCTTTTTTTTAATAATTGCGCTCTTAGCTCAAAATGTGAATATTTTACATAAATTTTTACTGAATAGGTGTGTGCTATGTTCCCTGAACCACAATTTTGTACATATTTTCTCAAAAGTTTTTTTTTTTTTGGGGGGGGGTAAGAAAAGTTGAAATGTTAGCTATTCTTAACATTTTATTTAAATTCACATAGAAAATAGAAATTAAATTTATGTGTTAATAAATTACATCAGTTTCTGTAAAACCGAACTGTTTGAATTACTTAGATACCCAAATGTTGTGTTTAGACCAATGACTTTATCCGTAATAATGCGCGCAAGGTGACTATCTCATTTTCTCCAAAAATATACTGTATTCTTATTACTTTTTCAATCATCCATACCAATATAAAGGTTTGAAAATGTGTGTGTAGATAAAAGGAAGAACAGATTTTCTAGAAGGAAACAGGTTTGTGAATTACGTAGATATAATGTATCGATTTGACAATTTCACTCCATTTTTATAGGTTTAAGAGTCGTATATCCTTAAGATTTGGTTTGGGATTTGTGGCCTAATGATCCAGTGAGCCAAGCATACTTTTTTATCTAGGACAAACCTTAAAAAATTTTATTAAAGAAATTCTAAAAAAATTACAAATTCGCTAAAAATAGTAAATAAGGTAATAAAAACTTATGGACTTCAAATAAACGAAAGATGTCTTATGGAATCAAATAAACTAACAGATGGCACATAATTGTGCTACTAAACAACACTGATAATATTGCTGTCGTTATCTACCCAGAGTAATACACATGCGTGGAGTGACTTAATCGCCATTTCAGTAAAAATTTGTTGATGGTATTACATTTTTTCAACGCATATTCCAATCAATTTACTGTATTTGAAAATCAGTTTCCGCGTTTGTACAGAGCAACAATTTTATTAGAGGTTTCTATGATAACTTCCTCTCTGCTTTTAACAAATCACAATGTCCTTTAACTTTGGAATAATGCAGTTATTGAGTACAACCAGTTGAGAGGAGAGCCTGTTGTTTGAGATCAAGCATGAATCCCGAGCAGGCTTGTGATTGGCCAAAACCCTTGTGGACGAGTCCCTATGGTGGACTGTTGCGACTCTATCGGTCGTTCATTAAAACTCGATGTGTCAATACCAGCCCTCGATCTCTTCAATAATCTTGAGGTAATCAATTGGCCAACCTTGGCTGGAAAAAGAATCCCTGTGGTGGACTGCTGCATTCTACTGAGAGCGTTCTTACAACCTCGATGTCCGCCTGGAAGCCCTCGGTGTTCTACTCATCTTGGTATTTATTAGTCAAAGCCTGGCTGAAGCGTCCTGTGGTGGACTGCGCATATTATCGAGCGTTTCCAGCCTCGATGTTTTACTCAGACCTTCGGTGTTTTCCATAACTCTCCGTGAGTTACTATAGACTACTGAACTCTCATGGTTCCTTTACGATAAAGTTGCATCTCAGGTATACTCACCGTTAACAACCGACGAAGTCAAAATTGCGCTTGTTATTGACTCTCGCGGTGATCTATATCCGGGACTTGTTTATCTTCGTTCTTTGGATTGCATATACCCAGTGATTAGCAAAATACCCGGGTATTTATTTTTTAGGTAAATACCCTGGTATATACCGGGTAAACCCAAGGCCAGTATTTACGCAATTATTAATTACCTATTCATACTTTCTTTAAACACAGAGCACTGCTATGAAATATAGTGTCTCTATATATTATAAATATATATCATATATATTGAGCATAAAGATAAGATAAAAAAAGAAAACTCGTAATATATAAAACATTTAAATTCTATAAAACAAAAAAAATGAATCAGAAAAAACAAAACACCAACACTAACGCATGGATCTTACATAAAATACGTAAACTAGATCCTTTCAACTAAATTTAAAAAGAAAATGTCGTAGGGTTTGGTTTAAAGAGCTGATAATAAACTAAAATGAAAGAAACAATTGTTTATAATTCTTTTGGATGGCGATTAGTCAAAGTACCAGACGTGCTGATAAGTTAGTTTTTTTTTTTCCAGTTCACAGTTTCAAAGTTAATTATTCTAGTAATATTCCCTTATGTCACTTTCTCAATAAAGGTAGGATTGTTGTTATGACAAGATTTCAGGAACAAAAAATGTGGGTACTTTCGAATCTATTGTATTATTGACGACAAGTAGACATACACACTCACACTCAGTTTCTCGTTGGTGATTCATCTGGATGCATGAGCATCAATACTTAAATATGAATCTTAAAACTCTAAATTTGATGCAGTGTCATGATTGGAATCAGACGAAAGAATTCAGTAGCTATTTTATCCCTTTCAGTGTAATTCCTGCAAGACTTTTGGAACATTTTTTTTAATGTGTTTTTCTGTTATTTCTCCATTTTGCTTACATTGTTGGTACTCAACATTACAACTTACTACACTTGGATACTTTTATCATCCCTTAGCATTAAAAGCTTTCAAGAGAAGGTAAACGTCCCCTTTTTTTGTGCTTTTTTTTAGCGTAAAATTTAAAGTAATATTAATATACGCAGAAGTAAATGACTATTCAGTAATCAAAACAAAAGAATGTTATTTGATTTTCCTGCATGATAATGTGAGTAATTATGGATCTAAGATTCACTGAACTGTCTGTCTCTACTGTAATAATGGAAGATGTGTTTTGGCGCTCTACAGGACAGACTGCTAGGCCTGAAACAACGAAATTTGCTGAAGCAACAACTGGAGAATTAGAGTCTTGCCTCGTAACGATTTGTTTTAAAAATTTTAATTAAAAATTAAAACGATTTTTGGAATTTTTTCTGTAACCGAAAATAGTACAAACAAACATTAATTTTACACCATCTGAACATTTAAAAACTTGTAACTTTTCAATGATAACAATTAAGTTTTCATTTGATTTTTTCAATTTTAATAAATTTTTTAAATATTTTTGTTATTCATTATTTTATTGAAATTCAAACCGTTTTCATTGTTTAAACAAATATTCAATTGCGTGTTTCTCTTCCATTGAAGAGCTAATATAATATTCTATTAGTTTTCTTTTCTTTTTTTTTTTATTTGAAAGTATATAAGGGTAAGATAGTGGTAAAGAAATAATCTGATAAACTAGAACGATTATGGTTGCTACACTTTAAATTCATTTTATTGGTTGTTTTAATGATTAACATGCTGCTGGACCTAACATTCCGCGATGACTCGATGTTAAAATAGAATTTGTTAAATTAAGAATTCGCGTCGATTATGTACGCAATTAGATGTAACTTGACACGAATAGTTACTTGACTCCATTAGGGACTTTCATATAGACAGGGAACAGAACAATTGGGATACACGTTAGATGCAGGTAAAATCTCTATCGCAATTTGAAGTTTAAAATTTTGTTATGGGAAGCGTGAATATCCATGCATAAGAGAGGGATGGTTAAATTATGTCCCCGGCGAACAAGCTGGTCGCCGATGAGGTAACTAGTATAACAGAAACGGCGTTAAAAATAATTATTCTATTGTAAGTGTCAAAGTTTCAAACCGTAAAAATAAATTATCGCGCCTAATCCATTTAGTTTTAGAATACTTCATTCTGAATCCTGATAACCCATTGTTTTTTTGTTTATATAATTTATTCCAAAGCTGCTTTTCTTAAATACAAAATACCTGGATTTAGGTATATTATTTTTTTATTTCATTTTTTGAAGCATCATTCACCATAAGAATTCAGTTTTAGGGGTATTTATAATTTTTTATGTTTCATTTTGAACGTCTTCGTCATTTTTTTCATAAAATATCCTGTTTGTTATTTATAAATGTTATATGTTTTATTTTGAATCAACGTTTCACAAAATGCGATTTTTTTTATAAAATTCAGTGTATTTATTTAATGCTTCATTTGAATCATACCATTCTCAAAATACTTTTCTTGCAAAAATATCCAGTTTGGGTATTTATAAATTTTAAGTTTAATTTTAAATGACCATTCACAAATACTTTTCTGCAAATACATTTTTAGGGTATTTATATAACTCTGTATGTTTCATTAATGTGAGATCCAACATTAAATTTTATTTTTCATAAAATAGTTTTGTTACCCAGGCCTTAGGTAAATACCGGGTATATACAAAAAATATTTACCCACCCGCAGGTATTTACCCATCCACATCACTGCATACCATGCATTATAAAATCAGGCAAATAGCAATTTATTCAAGTATTCTTATTAAATTTAAAATGCTGTGAATTCTTGAATCTAAGTCTATTGATCTTTGATCAGACCCAGTAACACTGAGCTAAGATCTGCACAGTCCAACAGAAGGTTAAATGAAAGCTCCGAATATCACCTTCAAATCAGTTAGTATGCCTTTTTGAAATAGATCATTAAGAGTATAAATTAGTGATAAAACTACATAAAATTTATTTTATTTGTCTAATCTGCCATTTTTATTAGAACTAAAATGTTCCCCAAATAGTGTTTACAGTCCTCTGTTTTTAATTCTTACTGTAATTTTTATATAATCTTTCATATATGCATGCATTTTTAACGATTTCTATTGATATTCGTTATTATGAATATGGTCAAACTTGACTCAGTATCAGAAATTTAAGAAGAAAACATTATATATCTGAAAATATTTCTTAATTTATGTACAGTTGCACAAGTAATAATATATTTAAAATTTCGAGAAAAACTGAAATATTCAAGAAGGTTTAGAATCAATACTTTTGATTAATAAACATTTATTTCGACCCAGAAGCCAGTTCAACCCTTTGGTTTTGAGCGACTAATTAAACATCATGCCCATATAAATATCACTATGCTCAAAAGAAGAGTTTGTATTGTTTTCTCCAGAGTCTGAGATTGGTTTTATAGTTGAAGTTGCCTACCAAGATCTTAAGATATGTATTATAACGATTATATGAAGGTATATAGATGTTCCATAGAAACATACTTTTAATATGAAATAACGAAACTAATTAATAATTCTGATTTTTTGATTAATCTATGCTTATAATAATTATAAAAAAAATTGAAGGTAAACCCATGTATCGAAAAAAAAATCAACTCAAATCAGGCAATTATCATTGTATAAAGCCCAGTGTTGCAGCAATAGCAACATACCCAATTTTGTCTCGTAAAATCTTGAGAATAAGACTAGAAGCTCTAACCTGTTGTTGCAATAGGGATACATACAAATTTTATTAAATCAATTTAAACATAATAGACAACAGCCTGAGTGCTGTAAAAAAAATAAAAAAATAAATAGGTATTTTTTCACTTGGAATCTTAGCTTTGTTTGTATATTATTTTATTCTCACAATGTTGGAAAAATTATTATTTATTAAAGTCACTATGTTTGAATTATAAATTTTATCAAGGAATTTTTTCTGAAATAAAGCAGAAGTGTTCCAGATGGCAAAATACCTTTTTCATACCATAACCCATTTTTAAAAAACAAAATTGGATTTTTAAAATTATTCCTGTTTTACTTAAAGAATGAAAGTCAAAAACATTTTAAAATCAATTTTTAAAAAATCGGCTTTTATGGGTTAAAAGTCTCAAGATGTTCTTTAAAATGCATCGCTTACTATTAACAAGCTTAAATCGTTGCGTTTCGCAATTTGGGTATAAACAGAGTTTCAATCAGCAATCGACAATGTGAAGGGCTTTCTTTGGTTTGAAAAAAAAGAAAGAAAGAAGAAAAAAAGCGTAGCACATCTCCCGCCATTCGCTCCAGTAATCCTGTTGGCTTTCGAAGCTAACTGCTCCTGAAGCCATTAATCAAATAAAACACATTTCGAAGATTTCGATTGTCCTTCTTGCTTTTTACTCAATCTTGTCTGCAACGAAAATAGGCTTAACACTTTCCAAAGTTAGGACACACAAATGCAAACTATACAATTACTAAAAAACACATTATCTGCTTTTCCAATCAAAATCCAATTTATCTTTCAAATTGACAGCATTCGTATTAAAATGCGACTTCGTTCGGAAGCTAGTTAGATCGCAGAAGGAAAATGGTGCTCGATTCTTTTCACTTTATAGAAGGCACTTTTTTTTTAGTCCCCGTAATGTAGTTTTCTGCTTTGTACAAATCATTCATATTAATCAACGAACAGATAACGCTGGAGATTTTTATTTTTAAAAGGTTTGTTTTTCCACTTAATGTCGCACAATCACGTATAAAAGATATTTTCAGTACAAAAAACTCGCATAAAATGAATGATTCTGTACGTCACACAGTGCTACTCTTTGGGCACAAACTTACGGAATAAAGTAGAAAACGTTAATTTTATTCTAGCTTTATAATAGTAATTTTCTAGCACTAAACAAGGAACATTCGACAGACTGGAAAAAAAATAAAGAATAGTATCATAGATCATTAAGATATATCAGAAATTGCATACATAGTTTTCCTTGCTCCAATGAACATGTAAAGAGCAAGAAAATTCAACTATTTATTTTTCAATTTCATTTTTTATGTATGTTATCTTTTATTTAATGGAACTATCACACCTTTATTAAAGAAAAGCAATGTATATAATTTTGTCTCAAAGTGTTTAAACTTTTGCAATGGAATGCATTATGGACATTCCATAATTTATATCGAAACCATCATATTTCTTAAGAAATGTTTTGGGAACCTATTTCTTCTTTGATGTAAATTTATAGCTCGATACGTCATATGAAATAACTTTAATAATAAAAAATATTTAACTAAAATATTTATTTTTACATTTAGATTTTCCAGGATTCATTGAAAATTTTAAAGTGTTTATCTAACGCGTGTCAGTGGCGTATGTAAAGTATTATTGAAAATTTTTTAAACTTCATTTAAGAAAAATAATTTCAAAAAATTGTTACACATATCATTTAAAACAAAATGCGTAGGACAATAATTAAAGTTTGACAATATAATAATGAATCTTAATTTTTCTTAATGTTAAAAAAATTTATCCACCGAGAATATTTTGTTTTATCGTAAAAAAAACTGTTTATGGTACTAATGTATAAATACATTATTATTAAATATTAATACAATATTTGTATATTAATATTATTGCAACACATGATATTAAACACATTCTTATTTTTTTATAAATCCAGTCTTATTGCAATCGTTATATTATAACCGATAAACCAAAAGCATTAATAAAGTTTAGAAAGTAAAGGTTATATGAAGGTTATTAATACGTTCAACTTTATCTTCTTTACGTTTAAATGTTATCTTCAAGTTTGAAATTACAGAAGTGCAAAATTTTTTTAAGAAATTATATGATAAATGCACATTATTACTTTAATTTTTTATTATTAATTTCGCTATAGTAGTTTTTTAAAAATAAAATTTCTTCGAAACTCATACTTAACATTTACTGAACGATTTCGTTTGTAGCAAACACTCATGTAGATTGCTATTGGGAAATATCCTTCAGAGAATATAAAGAGTGAAGGAAATTTCTACATGCACAACTTGCAAAGAAGGCATTCACGTTTTATGTAAACGTTAATAATTTTTCCACATCACAACTCCGCACTTTTAGCTTAGTCCATTCAATTTCAAGCGCTAGTTTGGAAGTTAACGTGAGCGTATTTGCAACCGACTTCTTTTTTAGATGGAATTTCTTAGACGCAAAAAACACGCAAGAAATATGACTGGAATTTTTTATGCGTGGTATCAATTTCCTCCTCTGTCTTACTGTCCTCCAGATATGAAACATAAAAAAACACAAAAGAAACCCGGAACTCTTCTATGCACAAGTCCCAGAGACGTATATAACTTTTTATTTATTCCTCTTCCCCCCAATTTTTCATCTCCTTTTGAAACACAATTTTTGAACAAAATGCAAGGTTTCCCCCATGCATGAAAACGCATCGCTGTGCATCATACTTCACCTGTAACTTTATTTGAAAGGCGCAACATTTTGTTTTGCCTTGTCATTTCCTATTTCTGTTTCTGCAGATGTGCCACACTCCGAAAAATGTAGTTTTCAGTTATTACACAGAAGGAAGAAAGATATGAGGAAAGTTACCCTTTAGTCCCTGATCCACCGGGAGGATGGTGTGGAAGTAATAATTTAGGGTACTTTGCGCCTAGATTGCTTTAGCTGAGTTGAAACTTTCCGGCGGAAAGTATTTTATCAAGTGGTTTATTCTTTTTATATCTCGAAAGAAATATGCTTTCTTTTTTTCGTTGTTTTTGTTTTGGTCTGGAATCAGGAATCAACATTTTGGATAAATTGCTCGCCGTTTTCGCATTTGAAATTCGTGAGTGGAATATTTTGGGGATGTGAGACTTAGCGTTTTTAAGAATTATTTAATAATTTAGAACCTCCCAAATTCAAATAAGAAATAAATTTTACTGCACCATTCATGAGTAAATTCCATGATTCCTTTTATTTTGAAAAGAGAATACGGTTTTTAAACAAGTATGTGATTATACAGACTGACAGACAGTCAACCCTTTGACAGATTTGGCCCAACATTTTATACGGACCTACATTCATGACGATAAAACTGTGTACCAAATTTTATCCACCTAGCTATTCAAGTTTTTGAGTTATAGTGTTCACATGACCGCGGGCAGACAGACAGACTTCCCGTTGACGGATTTTGTCCAAAATTTGATAGAAACCTACAAATTATGTGTAAAGATCACATACTAAATTTCATCCCTGTATGTAATAGTTTTCGAGTTATCGTGTTCACAGACATACAGACACACAGACAGACATAATTCCAAAATTGTGTTTTTCGGACTCAGGGAGGTCTAAAACGTGGAAATTCGTCAAAATCTAGAGTTCGAAATTTTTGACGATTACGATACTTTCTCTTTGTATACCTCGTATACGAGACAGTTAAAAAAGAAACGAGAGAATGTTTGTTCCTTTTATACTTTCACGGTATGTGTTTATCTTCGTCATGTAGTCAAATATGCATTTTAGAACACTTTATCTTTCCATTGTTGTCTTGCAACGAAAATTTGATGCAGATCTACAACGTTGGCGTAAAATCTACAAACCAGAATTGATTCATACAGCTGGTTACCGCATGGTTTAGTTATCGCCTTTAAAACGTGGAGAATCCAGGGGGTCTATGGGGCTCCAGCCCTCCAAAGCAAGAAAGTAAATCTTTATTTTATTAGAATTCACTACAGCTGCTTTTTCTTAATCTCCCTTTTAAAAAAGTAACAACATTTCTTCCTTGCTTCTGAAAGGATTGAAACTTTTACAACTTTTGTAATCATTTCATTCGTATTTGTAGCGTTGACGCGGTCAAAAACATTTTTCTGCTAAATATTTCATTGTGTTTTTTTTATTAAATTGTCAAAATATTGTAGTGTTCTTTATGATTCTTATTGTCAGGTGAGTCAAGTTTGTAGAGTTAAAGTGTTTTGGTTTACATAAGCCATAAAGTATGCATTCGTCACGACGATACAAAATTTTTTATACTTCACCCCCCCCCCCCAATCCTGGATTCACCACTGCATTTCAATAAAAAAATAGACCTAGTAGGATACATTTTTGAGTCACTGTATTCGCATGTAATACCGAAAGAATAGACAAATAGACTTCCTTGGATGGATTTGGTCCAACGTTTTAGAGAAATCTACAGTTTTGTTGTAAAGACATAAACTAATTTTCTCGTAAAAATATCCAAGACAAAATAGCCTTGTCGAAATAACCCCGACAAAATAATGCTTTTAATGCCATTCAAAATTTTAATTTGGGTTATTTTGTTCTGGGCTATTTTGTCTTGAACTATTTTGTCGGGGCTCTTATGGCTTGCGCTATTTTGACAGGATACCCTGTCTAACTCGTGTGTTATTGAGTTACGGTGTTCACAAACATCCAAACAGAAATAATTCTAAATTATTTCTTCAGACTCAAGGAGGTATAAAATATGGAGACTCATCAAAACCTCGAGGTTGAATTATTTGACTTTTACAATACTTGCTCCTTGTTTACTCAGCATACGAGAAGATGAAGCAATCAGTTTAGTTTGATAATGTCCCTTTTTCAAGAAACACAATTTTAGTTTGTGAGGAACCTCGTAGTCTGAACAGTCATCAGATGCCGAGGAGAATATCTGAACTGTCACCGCTCTGGAAACTTCCATACGACGCAAGCAGGAGGAACTTTTGACCCATGACAGATCTAACGTTCATCAGATTAATTTCCATGGCGGATCTTTAATGGAATCTAGCTCCGAAGTCTTGATTTTGCAACCAGGCTACAGCAGTTTTTCAGAATAAAATAAATAGATAAAAAGGAAATTATCTTCCATGTAAAAATCTATGGGCAGTTTTCTGGTTTGTTTATTTTAGATTTACAGAAACGTTTTCCGATTTAAGCAATCGCCAAATCCGTTTGGATATTGTATCAAGCTCCAAGTTCGAATCAGTTCTTTCTTTAGTACGCAAAGCGCTGAATTCTGTGTTCTTCAAGTTCGTGTAATCCTTTTTATTTAAATCGGTTAAAAAAGCTCTTAAAATGGCTAAACTCCAAATGGAACGATTGCAATTAGCTAAATCGTTTGGTTAAAAATTTAACCACTAGTTATTATCTAAATCGTATGGTTAAAAATTTAATCACCAAACAAGCCTTGGAAGTCGCCAAAAAAAGTGATAACGAACAATTATGGCAGTCTTTTCACAAAATTAGGCTCTTATTTTAAGTATTTTTTAGAGCAACAGAAATTGAACATGAAACTTAATATTTTCAAAGTATTCTTAAACCATACCATTAGAAAACTTTATTTTAACATATTCAAACAGAATGTTGAAATTTTGAAGATTCCCATTGACTTAGCATTACTATTGTTATGGCGTTCTACTTTAACGCAAATAAACAAAACAGAAAACTCGTTCATAGGTGAAATTTTCGCTTTAGAATTTTCAAAGAAAAATAAATTGTAAAAAGAAAATGTTTACAAATTTAAAATTGTTTTCCAAAACAAATTATAAATAGTAACTTACAATACATGTATCAAATGCATTTCTTGCTGATCAATTTGAGAGCAACTTAAGGTTTTTTTCCCATTAGAAATAATCTATTTGAAAAATAAATGCATTAAAAATATTTTATTAGCTCTTTGATGCTATAAATTATTTATCCACCCAAAATGCTGTATCAGTTTCTGTAATGAAAAGCTGTAGATAACGCTAAAAGAAATTTATTTTTGTTGATCGTGGTCTTAATGTCATATAAGAGAAACATATGAAACTATTAGAAACAAAGTAATATTTTTCAACATAACAATAACTTCAAAAGGACACAAATTGAATCCGGAATAATAATCAGAGTAGGGAATATGAATGCCAGTAAATAAATATTAATCATTTCTAGAAGATTTTGTGCATCACATTCTTTAAAAAACAATGGATAGTGAAGACATATAATAAAATCACAAAAATAATCCAACACAGAACTAACAAATTCAATTTCTAGATAAAATTTCTAAGTTAATTTTGATGTTTTCTTATACTTTGCATCTTATTATTTGATTAATTCATCAGACCTTAATCATTTTATTATTATCATTGTCATGACAATTAAGATTTTTTTGCTTCAGTTGTGATTCAATTAATTCTATATATTATGTAACATTTTGGTTTCTATGAGCAAAATTAAATGCCTTGATCCATTTGCAACATTGTATTGAATGGTAATGAGAAAATTATAATGATGTTTCAAACAATCTGTGAGACATTTTTTATGGTATTCTCAACATTACAATTAAACATGAACAATGAAATATGATTAAGAACTGGAAGAAATTCTGTTGATCTTGTTGTTCATTTTAACTTGTTCAGTCAAGTTTTTTTCATTTCTATCTTTTTAACATTTTTATTTTTTTTAAATTTTTATGTTAAATATACGCTTTAAGATAAATTATGGCTCTAAAGTTTCATACATCAATAATTTGCAGAATTCTTTTGAAATGAGAACTGTAGCTAAATTCAAATGTTTCCTTAAATATTTGCTTACAGATATATTTAACTATTAGAATTTAATTGAAATGAATGATTTATGTGAAATTAAAATATGAACTATCGTTATTTGCATCGTGAACTTGATTGCACATGTCAATTTTTCATGTTACATTACATTCCGAGGATTTTTTTTCCAGGTACCAGTAACGCCATTTAACATAAGAATTATATCTATTTAGAAGTTTTGGTATTTGAAATGATTTGATACATTTATTCCTTGTTTTTGGAGACTTCTGATATTTCTTAACTTTTGACTTCATTTTAGCTCTCTGAATTCGTTTTCTAAATGAAGTTAATCGGTTATTTGATAGTGAGATTTTACTAAAGCACGTACGTAACAAAGTGATTTTTTTCAATTATTTGTGCATTCAAAAAACTGAATGCTATGCCGTTTGGAAAGTGTGTCCTTTTTGAATTACTTGACATTTAGAATTGGACTCATAAGCTAGCGGATAAGAATTATTACTTATTAATATTAGTTTCTATCATACATTTTATTTATTATTTTATTACGTGTAAGTTATTTACTATAACAAGCATAGTTATTATTTGTCTTTCTTTGAACTTGTATCTAATTTCGTAATCGGAAACAATTTGCTGAATGCCCAGAATTATACGAAGCAAGTAATAGGAATGTTTATAGAAAAAAAACTATCGATAGGAACGTTGCAGAAGCAGATTAAATAAATTCAGAAGTAACATTATAAAACAAAAACTCCAGCTACTGATTCAGTGGTGATGGTTTTAATCCCACTTAATCTAGCACATTTGGACAAGTCCATGAGTCAAGGGCTCATGATAACAAAAAGTGACTCATGATGACAGAAAGTGCGACATTTCTGTTGGTCAGAGTGACCTTGAAGCGCCTAGGTAGCACCTGAAGTAGACGTTTGTCTTAGTTCCTATATATGGGGGGAAGGGGTGTCTTTCTGGGTGATTTTCAAGGGAAGTTGGCTTACCTTTTCTGTTTCGCTTGAAGGAAATCAACTACAGAAACTTCCAGCAGCCAGAAAGACCGCAAAATGATCAACCAGCTTCGGAGTAATACCGGCTAAGAGAACAGTCAGAGGATAGTCATAATCTTCGTTCTCCGATTCATCTTCCTCATTCATCCCATACTTTAAATCATTTGACCACTGGTTGGTATGATGAAGTTTTTATAGAATCCCATGTATGATTTTTCTAAGAATCTGTATAGTTTTAATATTGTTACGATTTAGGAATTCTATAAATTCAACGACTTGGCGAGGTTTCAGCGACAAATATTTCCGCCAAATTTGGCGCCAAAACCTCGCCATGTAGTTGAATTTACAGAATTCGTAACATTATCATGTAAAACTGTACTGAGCCTAAAACACAAATGAGCCAGCAATCTGAAGAAGGGAACAAGCATAAAAAAAGTCGAAATTCTTTACATGTGTTATCATATAGCCACTCATTGTTAACTATAAAAAAAGAGCGAAAACCATTTAGTTATCCATTGTTGTAAAGAATCTCGTATAAAAATTTGGTGAAATAAAATAATAAATAAGAAAAATAGGAGGGTTTTTTTTTATTTCCCCGCATAAAAAAAAAATTTGGATTCGTTCCCTTTCTCATACTACTGATTCAAATATTCTGCGGTAGACTAGCTAATTCAAATTTTCATCAAACTCTAAACAAGATATTCTATTAGACATCCATTTTAATGCTAAGCATGGGAAAAAATCAAATGCAAAAGTTTTAAAAGCAATCTATAAATTAAACAATTGACCATAACTACCTTCCATTCAATGCAGAAATAAAAAATACTCCCATGTCCCACAGCGCATCACTATACTATTCTATCCATTCGTTAACCAGCCAAACAAAATCTTTTGGCGAATTCGAGTTTTTCTTACTTTCCTTTCCATGCATATTATCTCCAAACTTGGGAAAAGGAAGCGAAAAAATCGGAATTCGATAAATAGATGAAAAATTGTACGTTTCGATCCTACAGGAGGGACGACTTCCGAGAAGAAAAAAGAAGAGGAGGAGGAGTTATAAAGGAAGCGTGGGGGATAGAAAACACCTATTACGAAAAATAGAACTTCCCAAAGACTTTGGAGAGAAAGTCACAGATGTTCGATGACCACCCGCCGAGAAAGTTCTCACGTTCAATGATGATAGTTGGGAGGAGGCTGGCCAAGATTTTAGTTGTAATAAATGTTTGGAGATTAATTTCTAAACAGGAATACTCGGTGAATAGCGCAGTGTTTTACAAATGAAGGTCATAAAAGCTGTCGATTTGCAAGTTATTTTATTCGAAAATAATAATTAACAAAATAGTAGTAATTATCTTATTTTTTTATGTCAAATCTATGGATTAAATGGGTGATAACAGTATTTATTTATGATTTCCCCGTAGAAGTATTGAAACGAAATTTACTCAGATTTTAATGCCAAGAATAATGCCGATAAATTAGCGCCTGATTTTACTACATTATTGCTTGACTGGTTTTATTTAAAAATAGTTTCTGAAGGAATCATTATTTTAAATTTTAATGGAAAAAACATTTCAGTGCCTTGAGTTAGAATTAATGGGGGTATTGATGCAATTGTTTTTATAGAATTTCATGCATGATATTATAACACATTACATTGTCTTAAATTCAAATAAACCTATATTGAGCCTTAAAGAAACCTAACCAGCAGTTTGAAGAATGAAACTCGCGTCAAAAAAAGTCGAAGCTCGGTGGGTTTTTTTTTCCTTCAAAGCGTGTCAGTGATGATATTTGGAAGGGGTTGGCCAAGATTTTAGTTGTAATAAATGCTTGTAGATTAACTTCTAAAAAGGATTACTCGTTGAATAGAGTCGAGTTGTACAAATGAAGGTCATAAAAGCTGTCGATTTACAAGATATTTCATGTGAAAATAACAATTAATAAAATAGGAGTAATTATCTTATTCCATTTATGCTAAAGCTGTGAATAAATTATTTGATGATTTCCTCATGAAAGTATTGAAAAGAAATTAGCTCAGATTTTGATGTCAAGGCGATCGATAAATTAGAGCCTGCTTTTACGCTTTTACTGCATTATTGCTTTGCTGTATTTATTCAAAGTTGGTTTCTAACGGAAGCATTATTTTTTAAATTTTTCAAATAATAAACATTTTAGTGCCTTGAATTGCAGATAATAATTTATCATATCGCTGATTAAATGCATTTGCATATACACCAAATGTAAAGAATTCTATATGCTTCGACTCAGCTCAGATTTAAAATAGCTGTATCTGCAAATATATAACTTACGAGATTAAATTAATACAAGAATACGAGAATGTGCTAATATTTTTTCAAAGATAACAATAGACTGTTTGTAATGTAAATAATTTCACTTATTCAATAATTTTGGCTTAGTTTTTCACATTTTAAACTTGTGAATAAAAGCATGCCTCGTAAAAATTATTCCGAAAATTTCAATAAGCCTATTTCAGATAAGAATTCTTCATGTTACTGCTTTGTTCAGTACACATCTGCAAATATATAACAAAGCATAATATCTGCAAATATAAAATTTATGAAATTAAACCAGTGAGGTAATTTGCAAATGTAAGTATATAGGAAGCAATTTTTCAAGGTGCTAGTATTATCAGGCGTGCCCTTCTATGAAAATATTCAATTCTTTTTGAAAGGCTATAACAGACCACTTCCAATTCAATTAATTTTATATATACACTACTTCTGTTTCCGTTCTTCAAATTTTGAGATTATGCGAGCAAGGATACCTTTTCAAAAAATTCATTCTATGAAGTGTAATTTTATAATAGCTCTTAATTTTTTCACCAGACCATCTTTTTAAAAAAAGAAAGCAGAAACAAAAAAAATAAGCAAATAAAATAGTATATATTCTATGATAGTTGAATTAGTGATATGATACATTGAAAAGGGTAACTTTAAACATGTTTCTGACTGCACATGTGGTCTTAAAAACATTATTACGGAGCTAATCATTGTCGTATTAATTCGAAATGACTAAGTAGGTTCAAAAGTAATTAAGAAATTAACTCTAATCTGAAATATATTAGTATCAAATACTATTAACCATTTTTTAATGCTTTTCACTTATCGTTACTTTATTCTTTATTATAATTAACCGTAATATTATCATTTATCAATAAAATTTTCCAAGTTACCAGTTACTTTTACTTATTCTTTATTAATCTTTGCACTTATGCACATGTGGACGCATAAATTTGTCTTAATTCCTGCATGAAATATAGATTTAGTTTAAGCCGTAAATATCTGCTAAATCGTAAAAATTTTAGGTCTTGATATTAGGGAGCAACAAAACGTTTAGTAGTCTTCTGCAAAATCTTACGTAAACCAGGATCGTACATATAAACCACTGCTCCGATGATTAGCTCGAGATATAAGGAAGACAAGGTTATGTTTAAACAGAAAGAACGAAACCTTTAATTACAACTAATTTAATTTCTGAAGCTAAATCAGCTTCTTATCTTCAAAGGCTCTAAAATCCAAATGCGTATTAAACTTGTTTAGTCCGAAATTGTACATAATAATAAACCTTACATTCATCGAATACTTTAATTGTGATATTATTAATTAGTTCTATAAAAAAACTGAAACAGAAAAAGAAAAGTAGCTATCTATGCTGCCATTTTCATGCACCGGACCCGTCCACTCCGAATGGTAAGTTAAAATTTCTAAAAATTATGAGCATGCAGTTAATTCTTATTCATTCTTTCAGATTCAGTTGAATTACGCAGATAAGTTTATAAATTTCTCTACTCTTTAAAATTTCTGCATTTTGCAGGCCAGACAACTTCGAAAGTCCGGATATTATGAATTAGATTAGTTCATAGCAGTTTTAACAACAATGGCTTTTTATCTTTAAGAAAACATTTAATCCGAAGACTGTTTCTTTTTGTATCCATGGTCTTGATTAGAATCTTGATTGCTATGAAATAAAATACAATTTCTTGGGGAAAAATTGATAAATATCTTTTTAATGATTTTTTTTATAATTCTGCTAAGTAAAATTTCATCAATTCTCCATTCACTAATCTGATACAATGAAAATAAAAAAATTGTTTATTCACCATTTTAGTAATAGTTAATATGATGTCTTAAAAATAAGGTGACTAACTTATTTCCAATGGAAAGGAGGACGTAAATAAATTGATGATAAAAGTATCTTAAATTAAAGAAAGATTTTATTCATTGCAATAATAATACAGAATACACTGCAATATGATACATGCATACTAAAAACATTTGTAACATAAATAATTGTACACTTTTCGAGTTCGGACAGAGGACGATTGGTCACCTTATAAAAAAGGCTTGTTTAAATCATGCTTATCTGAATTTTATTTACATTGTAGTCTTCTTTGTTTGTTTTCTTTTCTGCTGAAATAATTATAGAAAATTCTGATGCGGAATTTTTATTGAATTTACTGAAAGTCTTGGATCTAGTGTGACATTTGGAAATCGCTGAACGTTGACAATCGAAATGGAGACACAGCTCAACATGGCTGATATTTTCAATGCTTTTTAGCAGATGTCTCTATTAGCACAAGATATTTTACGATATGTCCTCGATGTTGCTACGATATTCTGAATGCCTCACAACATCGTAAATATATCGTATGAATATTGTAGAACATATTCTGTTAATAGGGAATGAATCTTCAAATGAATAGGTTTACATTATTAGGCAGTGTTACATCATTATGAAAATTAGATAGTATTGCACCATTATGTTTTGAGAAAGTGATTTGTTGTTTTTGTTTTCTTTTAAAACGCGTAAATATTTTTTGCGACAAAAACCTAAACAAAAGCACGAAGAAAAGAAACTGATTCTCCAAAGTGAAAGAGAGGAAAAGCAAAAACGCTCCCAATCTCGAAGCTGTTCTCCAACCAAAGTTTTCCAATTTGTCTTCCCACTTTTCAACTCTTTCAAGCACCGACTTTTCAAAGCACCTCAGACACAACAGGCCGTGTGGGGAAAAAAATTCCGAATATTGGTATTTTACTGCGTCCCAGCTGCCTCAACTGTATCAGTTAATTTTCCCTGTCAGCGTCTTCCTTGCCCAAGAAACAGACTCGTCCCGAGTCCTCTGATCGATGACTTTCTTAATCACCTTGATCAATAAATAACATCGACAGCCACGGTCTGTCTCATTCGCTCGACCTCGTGGCAGAAAGGGCGCGAAAGCGACAAGGCAAAGAAAAGAAATGGCTAATCGGGCTCATCTCCCGATGCCTGCTCTAAACTATCTTTAATTTAATCTGCCTGTTTGATGAGAAGGACTCGGACCGAATGTGAAGAGTGGGAGATATTTCACACAGACTTTCCCATTCGCGGCAAATTTATGGGTTTCTTCAACGCTCGCACAATTGCGGCCTGCTCTTATTTATCGCGTCTTTCACGGCTTGGTGAAAAGAAGCCATTACTGAATGGCCTGGAAGAATATGGCATGATGGAAATGATTTTAGTTTTATTGCACCATAAGTCTCCCGCCCATTGAATTGCAGAAATGAATTTCGAAAGATGCAGTTTGCAACAATTGCGACCTTGTGGGGAGAGTGTAAATTATGATGTTAACATGCCACGAAAAAAGGCATCTTAAGTTGTTTATTTTGTTTAGAACGACTTTTCTTTTCATTTCCTTTTAAATTCTTCTGGTTGAATTTATTTGCAGTCTTTTATTTTAACAGAGTAATTGATGTTTAACTATAATTTAGCCTTCTCCAACCCTTCCAGTTTCAGGACTTCAGAACGTAGCAATTTAAAAAACTTTTGCTTTTATCAAAGAGTGATTTGGAAACGCTTCAGCAAAATGTTGAAAGGGGAAATAATAGAAAAGCAATTAAGCTTTTGTGCTTTCTATTAAAGGTATGCAGGACATTTTTATCTTTTTTTCTACCTTTAGTATCGCTCATTAATGGTCTTAAATTATATTAAATTAACGCCACTTTTTTTTTGGTTTTACAAGAACTTTTGATTGATGACTTTATAACTTTCTACTGTAACCATGGGATAATTACGACCTCTGGCAGTATAATATTATCCAAATTCCACATGACACCTGATCAGGAAGTCACCGAACTCTTCAGACTGCCATATCATGCCAATTTTTTAAAAAATCATAGACACTGTTATTAAAGTTTTTATTTTTCGATGATTGCTTTGACCAGTCTTATTTCAATTCGAGGTTCTAGTGGTTGTGAGCTGATCTTTGTGCGCATTGGCAAGAGCGAAATTGTCCGCAACTTATCAACACATACTAGTTCAAATCAACAACTCCCCGGGGTAAAATCCCCGGATGAACACTATGATGCTTTCTCGTGTTGCATGTAAGCTTTTGTGTGTGAGAGATGCGAGTTCTTGTCAGCTCAATAAATGCAACGTTATTATTCAACGGTCTACTTTTATAACGTGTGCTATCGATAAACAATGGTACTATTCCCATTTGGAGTTGGAGTTTGGATTTTTTATGGCGCAAGAGCCAAAATTAGTCACGCTGCGCCAGCTAATCCAATTTGGTCTAGTATACCTAGGCAACCCCATGAGTCAAGGATTCATGATAAAAGGGAACTTTGGAATCATCCCTCTGTTGATTACAACGAACTTAGTACCTGAGATAGAAGTCTGATTTCCAATGTATGAGGGGGGAGGTTGCCTTTCTGAAGAACTTTCAGAAGAAACAGACCCACTTTTGTGTTTCTCTGGTAGGAAAACCAGGAAACCTCCATCATCTAACCCGACCGCAGCAAGGAATTCGTTACTAAAGCGCATATTGATACACCAGGTTTCTAATAAAGTTGATTAAGAACACAGATAGAGGATACATTCATCAACGTCTTCCGCCGATTGATGTTTCTGAGCCATCAGGCCATGTCATGCCTTAACCCATTAGACCATTAGTGGGCAATCGAATTTTTAGTTTACATGAATAATGTATAAGAAATATAAAATGAAACTGTTTGTAAATACATTTAAAAATTAAATACTTAGTTAAGTCTTGCGTTTTCCTGAATCCTCCTTTAAGCAATCATATCTCTTATTCATTTTGTATAATATTTTAATGCATAATAATACGTTGTCTGGGTTCTGTCTTTTTCCTTTTAGAAGTCTGCTTTAATAACTGTATTCATATACATATAGATATAAGTTACAAATGGAAAACTCAGCAGAATCGGAGGAAAGG